>JAABKJ010010195.1:0-11025 GCA_011634705.1 Andricus grossulariae
GTGTGTTAGATTAATAAATCAATTTTAAAGTCAGTGACGCATTTGTTCATTCAGTGTATTCGATCATTATGAGAAATTAAGAGAAACAGCATTTTCAGTTTCTAAACATAGGATGTCCCGAATTATGAAATTTGAGATATCACGGACTATAAAGATTGGGACATTAATGGGATATCCTCAGCATATTCTGAGATATCTTTGGGACATTTCAAGGATATCGAGATTTCCGCCCCGTAGGATATAATTCGTGATGTCCCTGGGATCTCCTGGAATATGCCTGAGATATCGTGGGAGATAAATGGGAGATCCCACCGATATCCCTTGCTGTGAGGGTTGTATTGTTATAAACAGTGGTAGGTGATTTTTGAGTGTTTTTGGATATTTATTAAGCGATTTTCGTTTTTAATCCAATTTAAAGTAACGTAAAAACATATGAAGACAAAATGGAATATATTTCTTATGGCTATAAACAAATGTTATAAATAAATACGCAGTTTGAGCATTTTTTTTAGGGTTTGAGGTACTTTTTTTTAAGTGCTTTGTTGGGCTTACCAATATTACATTAATACAGTTTGGTGTTGTTATAGGATAAATATCAAAAGGATCTTAGTTTTCTTTAACTAATAGTTCCTGAGCTTCTGGGTCTAGTTTCGATCCTGATTTTTTTGCGAGATTTATTTTACTAGCTATGACTGGATCAGATGAGATAAACAATTTGTGAGTCAAGTCTTTGTTAGTGCCAACGCGATTGAATTTTCTGGTATGAAATTCTCTGATGCGACGAAAATCTTTATTTCGTGCTTCTTGAGTCAGCTGATCAATAGGAAGAACGGCTGATCGAATGATGTCACCACCATGTAACAGGATCTTATGCACCGACGAAGGCATGTTAAACCATTTGTAATGTTTAACATACAGTTTGGCAGTCTTTAAACAATACAAGTCAAACTTACCTAGATGGACATCCTTTCCACAATTTAAAAGCTGAAGTATGATACTAAAATTCTTTATAAGCTGGAGATTGATGCCTGTGATTTTTGTGACAGCTCTGGATCTTGAAAGAATTTGCGCGAAGTGTTTCAATCATTGGATGTGCCACTGCCCTGCTTCGGAGATTAACAATTAACCCCATTTTTTCTCTTAACTTCTCTTGAATAGCCTTCTTTCTTTCAGCCATCAGCTTTTTTTCTTTATCCTGTAGAGTCGTTCAGCTTTTCTGGAAATCTTCACAAAACGCTATATGCAGAAGATACTCCATAAAGCGTATATGTGCCCGAACGGTACATAAATATTCACAATCGTTCGATATTAAATGCACACATATTTTTACATTATCAAAGGTTAATACAGCAGATTCTTCAACATATATAAATATATATAGCATATATACTATATAATATATATTATATATATTACGACGTCGTAAACGATATCGGATATGGTCCCAAAATCAACATCGTTTACGATATCACTTACAACAACGTTTACGATATCGCTTACGAAAACGTTTCCGATGTCGTTTCCAATGTCATTTACGATGTCGTTTCGAACGTCGGGATTTCCAATAGGTATTTTTGTTAGTATACAATTATAGCAAGGACACTATATTTTCTGACGAAGATTAATTTAAATTTTATGATTAATGAATGTGTGAGAGCAAAAAATTAATTAATAACCTAAAAAGAATGTCGCTGTCAAAATTGGCAGCTTTGTGACTCTATCGCAGTTGTTTTAAGTTGAAGGTTGTATTTGTTGTTTACTTGGATTTGTGGAGTTTTAAAATTTAAATTATTGTAAATAATAAAGCAAGAAAATTGTTTAAATTATTAGATATTAAAAAGCACATGAGTTTTAGTTGTGTTGAGGAGACTTTCGGAAAAGATATCATTTTTAGGGTAGAGGTATGGTAAAAATTCTGCACTTTCTTGTCGTCACAAGTCAGATTATATGGATTTTTGTAAAATAATCATAGTCCTAAAAGAAAAAGTGGCCTGGCGGTACTTTCCAGAAACTACGTTACCAGTTTAAGGGGGGCAGGGGGTGGCTAAAAACTAATATTGTAACAAGTGGGTGGGGGGTTATTAGTGAAAATAAGATGAAAAACTTAGATACATTTACAACTTAAATCCAGCAAGAAAATCCAACTACACTCGAACTCCAAAGATACGAGCTCCAATGATACGAGCACTCCACAGGTACGAGCGCCCCGACTCCAAAGGAGCCAGCGGAATTTTTTCCCACCCTAGTTGAAAGTGAGCCGAGCGCAAACGCGCGCTGTTTTGAATTCGACGTTTGTTCATTGCGAATTGCATACGCGCAGTAGGCCTGTGTAATCTTTTTATCAAAAGATCATGAAAAATTCATTTTTGTAGTAAAAGGTTCATCTCTTTGGTTAAAAATTTAACTATTTTTATGAAAATTAGTTTCATACTTGGTTGACAATAAATTTTTTAAACTAGCAATTAAAGTATGTATTCCATTTTTGGTTACAAATGTATCTTTTGTAGTTAAAAATTTGACTATTTGGTTGAAAATTTATCTTTTTGAGTTAAAAATTAAACTTTTTGATTCAAAATGCATGCATTTTGTTGAAAATTCGTATTTATTAGTAAAAATTGAACCTTCTTGCTTGAAAATTGATTCTTTTTGGTTGAAAATGCAATTGTTTGGTTGAAATATCAACTGTTACATGCTTCGTTGAGAATTTATCTTTTTTGGTTGAAAATTTAACAATTTGGTAGAAAATTAAACTATTTGGTTGGAAATTAAACTATTTCGTTGGAAATTAAACTTTTTGGTTGAAAAATCATATTTGTGGACTGAAAATGCAACTTTTCTGTAGATAATTTGTCTTTCTGGCTTTGAAATTAAATAATTTTGTTGAAAATTCATGCATTTTTTCAAAATTAGTCTTTTTCGGTATAACATTAATCTTCATAGTCGAAAATTCATTTTTTAATTGAAAATTTAACAACTTTGTTGAATATTAATTTTTTTTTTGTTAAAAATTATTTCTTTTCATCTGACAATTTAACTATTCCATGTTTCGTTAAAACTTTATCCTGTATATTAGATAATTTGTAAATTCGTATATTTTTATAGAAAATTGTTCTTGGTGGAAAATTAATCTTTTTGGTGGAAAATTTAACAATTTTGTTGAAAATTCATATATTTTGTTAAAAAGTCGTCTTTTGGGTCGAAAATCATTCTTGTTTGTTGAAAGTTCAACTTTTTGATTGAGAATTTAACTATCTTGATTAAAATTCATCTTTCTTGATTGAAAATGAACTTTATTGTTAAAAATTCATCTTTTCCGAATTGAAATTCCACTGTTTGAAAATTCGACCTTTTGATTGAAAATGCATCTTTGTATGCTAAAAAGTCAACTATTTGGTTAGAAATTCAACTGTTTTGTTGAAAATCTAATTAGTTTTGGAAAATTCAATTATTTTATTAAAGCCATCATTTTCGGTCGAATTCAACAATGTTGTTAAAAATTCATCCTTTCGGATTAGAAATTCATCTTTTATGGTAGGAAAGTCATCCTTATTGGTTGAAAACTTATCTTTCTTGCTTGAAAACTAGCTTTTTTTGTTAAAAATTCCACTGTCTTAAAAAAAATTCGTCTTTCTGGTTCGAAAATTTTACCATTTGGTTAAATCTTCATCTATTTTTTGGAAAACTTGTCTCTTTTACTGGGAAATTCATCTATTTGATTGTTAATGCAACTGTTTTGTTGAAAATTATTTTTTCTGTTCGTCTTTTTGTATTGAAAATTCTTCTCTTTGGGATGAAAATCTTTTTTGGTTGAAAATGCTATATATTTCGGCTTGAAATCTTAGGAATTTAAAGTGTTTCAACTAAATTATGACTTTTGAACAAACTAATTGCATTTTAAAATATGAAAGATTAATTTTCTACCAAAAGGGATTAATTTTTCAACGAGAGTTGAGTTTTTAAGCTAAAAAGTCGATTTTTTTATATAACAGTTGACTTTTAAAGTTGAAACCCGAAAAGATGAATTTTTAACCAAACAGTTGCATGTACAACCAAATAGTTGAATCTTCAACAAACTTAGTATAATTATTGTAAACGAAACTGATATGCTCCTTACTTCTGGATGGTAATTGTTGGTTAATAGTAAGAAGGATAGTCTTCAGGGATAATGGATTTTTATCTAGTAAGATAGAGCGAGAAGGAGTTATCTCATTAGATAACAAGAGACAGCAGAGGTAGGAGAACCATAGGAGGGAGTGAGAGGGAATGTTGCCATGTTTGTAAAGGATGCATGCATGGTGGATAGATGTCGAGGGAGGTGGAAGGAGAGGGTGATGTGTATCTCATAGGTTAGAAAGAGATAGCGGATGGAAGAGTGATTTGCAGAGTATTAGAGGGAGTGAGAGGATAGATGTCGAGGGAGGTGGAAGGAGGTTGTGATGTGTCTATCTCATAAGATAGAAAGATATAGCAAGTTGAGCGGGCGTTTTTGATTTAGATTTCTTTTTCTCCTGAAAAGAATTGTGTTAGCGTTTCAGTTCGTCCTGCGAAGAGGGTGACGGAGGTGTTTCTTCCGGGCGGCCTCTGGCTGGCTTCCAGCTGGAGGTTCCCGAAGAACGAGAGAGATTATTGTTGACTGCGTACTCGATTGGTTGGTCACGGCAATGACTTGCTCGTGAAGACCTATGGCTGGCTTCCAGCTGTTGATACCTAAGGCTGGCTTCCAGCTATAGGGTTCAAGTGTAAGGGCTCTGGCTACCAGCTTCCAAACACTTCTGTCGTTCTGGGCCAGTGCGCGCCCTTTTAACGGGTAGGCTGCGTGAGCGTTGCGTGGGAGTCGAGCGGAGAGGGCAGAAAATCGATGGATGGAGATGCACGCGTCGAGCTTCGCGGGCGCTCTACTCGCGACTCTCGCTTCTACTCTCCCTGCTGCCTTGCTGACGTCACTGCACGCAGTACCTTCTTTCGCCGCGGTGTGGCTATGCTCTCTCTCTCTCTCTTACTCTGAGGTCTAGTTGCAAGTTATTATATTTTTAAGATGGTTGCCTACTGAATGAATAAACGTCGTCTGCGAGAGTGTTTTAAATCTACCAATAAAAGAGTCTCGCTCAATACGAGCCGCGTATAACAAATGTCATTACATCTACTATTTACACACAAAAATTCAGATGTAATAGAGTTCCTATACGACATCACTATTTTTCTCATGTTCAGCGGGGTGCAGACTGACCCTGTCCCGGAACTGTGCGGTCTGACGGTCAGTTTTAAAAATGTCATTGCAAATACCATTTACACACAAAATTTCAGTTATGATAAAATTGTAAAAAAACATTAGTTTTCTTGCACGTTAGCAGGCGTGTAGACTGGCCCTGTCCCGGAATCTGACCTGCTCCCTGTGGATTTTAATGTACACCTCAAATGCAATCAAATCTCAAAAAACTAGGAGTAATATTAGTACTTGAGAGCTCCCGGACTATTACAGTTGCAAAGGAAGAATGTCCTATTTCCATCCACATGCTCATAATATCGTTTACCAATTTTATTTAAAAAGGAGATATGGTAATTACAAATAAGTGTTGCCCAAATGGAATTAGCAAAATTTAGAAGTAATTATTTTAAGAAATAATATGCAATGTACAAAAGTCAAGAAGACTTTCCTAAGTTAAGAAATTCTCCTATTTCTAGGTTTTTAGGAAAAATCTGCTGGATTCAAAAGGAATTGACATTGAATAATTTTTTGAATAAAATTTAATCCAAGTGTTACCGAAAAAAAAAGAGATTTGGAAAGTACGGTCGTAGATACGACCATATATTTCCAATAGGGAGTAAACAATGACATAAGCAGGAAAAATTTCATAAACCTTCGGAATAAATTATTTGGGACACTGGGATATTTATTCGGAAAGAAAGCGAAAACATACCGAGTATAAATTAAAGTTTGATCAGAAATATTTGACAATTAACCTCCTAACCTCCAGCCAAAAAAAAATACACAAAAAACATTCCGTTTTTTTATTTACACAAAGCCTCTAAATTATTTAAAAAGAAGTTTAGATGTTACATTTTTCGGAAAATTTTTGAATGCAGCCTAGTAAAATGTGTTACAGCGAGCTAGTGGATCGTATAAAGTATTGCTGTAGCCCATAGATAATCAAGACTTTCAGGCCCTTATGGAGGGTTAATTTTCGAGTGATTTCGAAAAATGTCAGAGCTCGACCTCCTGGACTACGGGTTGAGTTTCAGGACGTATTCCTGGTGAACCAAGATTATTCTTACTTTTCCCGAAAGAAATTTGAACTCAGAAGAATGACAAAACTGATTCGTAAAGCCTCCTGATGAACCCGGACTATTCTTTTTTCTTCGCAAACGCGTTTTAGACTTCGTAGAGACTCAGGGTTTCTCAATTCCTCGAAAAATATGTTCAAGTGTCCTAGAGCACCCTGGAGCACGCAGGCTGCCTTAGTTCACATAATTGCGACTTTTAGATCCCTTAGAATGGTTTACCCCGAAATTCCCTCGTAGGATTTTAAAATTCGATCTGATAAGACTCCTGGTGAATCCTAGAAATCTTCCACTATGTAATTTGCTCGGGTCTTCAATTAATATAATTTCACTGTTCAATAAAATATGACCTATGTGTTCATGGATTAAGACATATCATTTCCAGAATAATTTTCTGTGCTAAATCCAAATATGTACTCTGTTCTCTCCCTGTACGTAAGATTTGTTAGATTTTTTTAGTCCAATTTTTTTTTGAAATATCAGCAATCATAAGATAAAAGTATGACAACAAATTTTGAAATTTGTACGGTCCTTGAAATAATAATAAAAAATGATAAAAATTCGAAAAAATGGTTTTACAAAAAAACTTCTTATTTATTATTGAACGGGGTTCCTAAACTACAAAATATCGAAGGGGCAGATAGTTGTTGAATTTCTTTTGCAATTTCTAGCTTCTGCTTCATTCGACGTGAAACTATGTACTTGAAAGAATAAAAACCTATAGAGTTCTCTACCAAAAGAAGGAAATTAATGTTTTGGCTTTAGTACTATATGCGCTACAGATAAATAAAAGCATTTTTTGATCTACACTTTTTAGAACTTTATTCTAGTTTTTTTTTTGCCAAAAATTATTTTTGGTCTAGTGGAAAATCTATGAATATTTTTAATTAATTTTCAAATATTTAAACAAATTACGTTTTTTATATAAGGGGCAGAATATGTCAAATGCTCCGATCTCAAAATTTGTTGTTGTTATTTTTGTTAATCGGGTTAAAATTTGGGTGAATTATAGACTTGGTATTATATATCATATATATTATATATTAGTTATTGGATATTAGACCGTTTACAAGCTACACCCCTGTATGTTGTGTGCTGCCATCAACGTATGGTATTTCTGCTTTCCTTTATCTACGACGTGAGTTAGTCAGTCGTCTCTAGAAAGTCATCGAGTCGTCAGGTCGTTAATTGCCTGTTCCAACAAAGCGTCATTTATAGTAATCGGGTTATATTTCTTTGATCGCAATTCACCATAAAGTTCCCACAGGTTATGGGCCCAGGTCCTTGCGTTCGCGATTGGACTTTAGAAACTTTCGCGAAATGAGTTCCACGCACTCGACGCGTATCGAAGCCCTAGGAAAGGATAACGTCGATACGTGGAAACTACAATTGAAGGCATTACTATGCTAGTGAAGAATGATGCTTGGGAGTATGTCAGCGGGGAGAAGGTGAAATCGGAGATTGTCCAAGGAGACGAAAATGCTGCTTCGATAGCTGCAGCACACGCATGGGACATCGCGGACAGGAAAGCACACTCGGGCTTGGTATTAGCTATCCAACCATCTGAATTAAAGCAGATCAAGGACTGTGAGACCGCGAATTCTATGTGGATGAAGCTGCACAACATCTATCAATCCAAAGGACCCGCTCGAAAAGCAGCTCTTTTTAAAAAAACTGACATTGCACAAGATGGCGGAAGGCCAGGATTTTCGTGACTACATTCGAGAGTTCTTCGACGCAGTTGACAAGCTTCAGGAGATGGAGGTAGTATTTAACCAAGACCAGCTCACCATCATGCTGTTGTATAGTCTTCCGTACAGCTTCGAAAACTTTCGATGTGCAATCAAGACTGAAGAATTATGGAAAGGGGAAGAAACCTGGAAAAGGACAGCAGTCAGAAAAATCTTTTCCATTCAAATGTCACAAGTGTAAGCAGGCTGGACATAAAGCTGTGGATTGTAACGTGAAAGTTAACAAATCTTCGGAAAAGTCGGCTAAGATAGAGGAAGTGGGTATTCTCATAACTGTGAATCAGGAGTCTGCGTTAAAAAGTGCAGTTACCCAGCCAGGAACACAATGGTGTCTCGACAATGGCTGCACCTCGCATATGTGCAACGATAAGAAGAAGCTTTTTCACAGTGAAAAATGGGAAAATGAGAAGCTAAGCTTAGCAAGTAGTGCAACCACTAACATTGAATCCAAAGGTAAGTCAAACTCTTGGTTACCGACTGTAATCAAGTGAAATCCCTGAACTTGGATAACACTTTGCACGTGCCTGATTTGAGAACTCTCTTGATGTCAGTGCGAAAAATCTGCGATAGCGAGTACGAAGTGACATTCAAGAAAAGTTCAGCTGTGATTCGTGACGAAAATGGAGTTGAAAAACTATACGCGAACAGAATCGACGGATTGTTTTATGTATAGGAAACGTCGGAAGTCGCGAGTGTTATGTCTGAGAGTGATAACTCTGAAAAGTTAGAGTTATGGCACCGACGGTTAGGGCACCTCAATGAGAAGGATGTGAAGTGCCTAACGAAAACACAAGGAATAAAGTGTTCAGAGAACGAGAAACTGGGAGTGTGTGAAACCTGTGTAGTGGGAAAGTTACTGCAAAGGCCCTTTCCAAAAAGCTCGTCACGAAAGACGGAGCTACTAGAGTTAGTACATACGGATCTGTGCGGGCCGATGCGTACACAATCATTATGTGGGCGAAATACTTTCTGACATTCGTGGATTACGCAACACGTTGGTGCGTGGTCAAGTTCCTCAAATCGAAGAGTGAGCTGCCGGAAGCATTCCAGAGCTATCAAAAAATGGTAGAGAAACAGACAGGAAGCCAAATAAAGTGTGTCCAATCCGATAATGATAGAGAGTATCGCAATCGTGATTTGGACAAATACTTTGAAAAATGTATTGTCAGAAGATTCACAATACCTCATACTCCAGAAAAAAAATGGTATGGCAGAACGGAAGAACCGTACGCTGGTGGAAATGGCCAGGTGTCTCCTGATCTCCTCAAACCTACCAACATCGTTTTGGGCTGAAGCCGTGTCGACTGCAAATCACTTGAGAAATAGATGCCCTTCCAGAAGTCTGAATGGAGGAATACCTTTTGAAAAATGGACTGGAGTAAGTCCTAACTTGTCATATCTGAAAAGTTTCGGATGTAAAGGATTCTCACTGGATAAAACACCTGGAAAAGGAAAATTTCAGGTCCGAGCACGTAAGTGTATATTTTTAGGATACTCTGAAGAGTCTAAAGGTTTCAGAGTCTGGCTCACTGATGATAAGAAGGTCCAAATAACGAGAGATGTTAAGTTTATCAACGATTTTCTGCCGAAGCAGGAATTTGAGGATTTCATCTCTGAAAATGTTTTGGAGAAAAAGGACTGCATCTAAAGTTCTGAAGACAGGAACTGGGTAGAATTGGAGGTGAAAAGCAGTGTCCTTAATGAAATTCGAAACGAATGAACTGAATTTACGAGGCCGAAGACTGGAAGTGCGCAATTCATGAAGAATTTCGAGCACTGATCAAAAATCAAATTTGAGATTTGGTGGATCGTCCGCAAGGCCGAAGTGTAATCGGGTTTAGAATTGTGCTTCGTAATAAGTGTAATGCAGAGGAAATCCTAGAGAGAAGGAAGGCACGAGTGGTAGCCAAAGGTTATTCTCAGCGTCCAGGGGTCGATTTCAAAGAAACATTCGCCCCAGTTGTTCGTCTTGAGTCTATCAGATTGTTGTTGGCTCTTGCTGTAGAAAATGATCTCATTGTTCACCAGCTTGACGTCACGATTGCCTTTTTGAACGGTGACATAGAAGAGGAGATTGATATGGAGGTTCCGGAATTATTTGATGAAATGTTACCTGAAATAATCTTGAAGGAAAAATTGAAGAATGAAGATGTGGATTCAAGTAGAAATGCTTCAGAAATGCTACAAAGGATTCAAAGTGGCAACCAAGATTGGTTGATGAAGAAGGCCATTTACGGTTTAAAGCAAGCTGGTAGACTTGGTATACTAGGCGGCTTTATAATTTAAAAAATGTAAATATTATGTTAAGATTTTAGAATATTGTTCGAAATATATATAAGGGCACGTCCAGCCTCTGCTCACTAGATAGCCAAACTTGAAGTATCATATTCTGATCCTGCTGTGAGATACCGCTAGACGGCGTTGCGGTTTTCCATGCCTACGTCCTTTGTTTTAATTTTTGAATTTGACAGTTATGTCGGTTCAGCAAATTCATTTGATCGAAAATTGAACAATGAAACCTCAACAGGTTCCAAGTGACAAACAGAAATCTTATGTATTAGATTGTCCATCAACGCATCGAGAAAAATCTCATTATTTTCTTATAGATGGGCAAATGTTGCTAAATGAATAAAATAAATACCACTTTAAACTTCAAACTATTCTTTTATTATTTTACTCTCAGTTCTTTATAAAACACAATTTTATTTAAAAAAACAAGAGAAAAATAATCAGAAATTCATAAATAATTATTCTCATCATTTCTTATGTATTTTTATTTGTTATTTCTTGGTTTCTTACAATTTGATTTACTTGTGAAGTTAATTTTAAAACGACTATTATTGAGAAGTTTTAGGCTCCGGAAGCTACGATCATGGTTCCTTAAAGCAACCAATCCCGATGCAACTGGAACGTGTACATCATCCACTTCTGCTCCTTCTGTCCTAGAAGGTAAGCAAGAGCGGGAAATTTACGCGAGAAAAGATCGTTCAACACT
>JAABKJ010010196.1:0-11025 GCA_011634705.1 Andricus grossulariae
TCAGTAGTTAGATGCACAGATTCGAAGCACTGGCTTGGTGTGTTGTGTAAGTGTACGTGTGTGTTCATTACTCAAAATTGGCCAGTGACCGCCGAGCAAGAGTCCCCCATAGGAGCCTCGAGAGTGCAAGAGTCCCCCGTATGAACCTCAAGCGCAAAGGGATTGCTGCCTCATTTTCAAGTCTTCTCAAAATCGGCTTCGACCCCCAAGGTTAGGCCCTCGAAAGAACCCATTTATCCTTGGTAAGGCACCAGCTTTTTCTGCGGAGACCTACAGTTTAAGGTGGGTTCCGAACCACCGAAGCTCCGGTAGAAGTACATAGAAAAATTTCCATTGGTACCCGGCTCAGGGACCGAACCCCAGACCTCCTGCATGGAAGACTAACGCTCTATCGTCTGAGCCACCGAGGCTTCCTTTGCAATAGATGAGTAATAAAATTAAGAAATTAAAAAAATATATATTTTCAATTAAGAATTTTTTGAAAATGTACAAAAAGCATTTTTGAATTTTGTGATTCTTTTACGATTTTTAAACGCTTTAAATACGAAACATTTTTTCTCATGAAAGCAAAGTAATGGCATCTTCCTTTGATTAGAGCTCAAGAAATTTCACGTTTGAGATATTCATCTTTTTCCAAAAAAGTGTGCATTTAACTCAATAATAAAATGCCCTTTGCACGTTTTTAACAAACTCTTAATATTGACTGAAATTTGTTTTGAATTTCTTATTTTGTATTACTAGTCACTAGCAAGAACTGTACGAAGAACAAGTACAAGGTTTATTTTAAAATAATCAAAGAGAAATTAGCATGTATTCATGAAGAGGTTTGACTATATTTTTACTCGATAGTGAATTATAAAATTACTGTTTTTGTTTATTTCCACACAGTATAAATGTTTAATAAATAACCTGACACACTAAAAAAAATGTTTATCAGTATAGTGGAGCCTCAAATCATTTAAATTTAAATGCCCCTTAATTAATGATAATGCCGAAAATCTATAAGATCATTTAGAAAACTGATATAATCAATTACAATTATATTTTGCAATAGAAAGTTTTTTAATCCTTTATTTGTTACCGAAAGAAAACAAAATTAAATTAAATAGTAGAAAAATGATATTTTAAGCAAAAATTATAAACAATATTTTTTTTCACATAAAATTTTTGTTTTCAAGAATTTCTATAAAGCACATAGGTCTTATGACCTTTTACCTAAAAAGACATTTTGAAGTATAAAATTCGGAAGTATAAAGAAAATCATGCTGGGCATTTTTTGGGAATCGAGTTTTTTCAAAATCAAATTTTTTTCTTAAAATCATGAAAAATAACCATTAAGGAATTTTTGGAATAAATCTGAAACTCAAAATATGGAATGCCGGTGGTTTTTTACACTAAAAGAAAGAGTTTCAGTTGATTGTATTAAAACCGAGTTAAGCGGTGCAACTTTTAGTAAACTAGCGCATTTCCTGTTTTAGAGGTTCAAAAGGTGTCCAAAATAGAAAAAGTGCAATACCTTTGTTTTTAATTTGAAGTGAAATCTTTGGCAATCTATATTTTCTCTACTAAACAAATAGGTGGCCAAATAAAAAAAAAATTTAGTGTAAAGGTCTGTTTTGTGTGAGACCGGCGTGGAATCCACCATTATCAAATATCGGTTTGCGGCTCGTCCTTGTACGTCTTAGTGCACAAATTTTATTTTTTTTTTAAATTTAAGATTGCGGTCCCAACTTCGGGGAAATGGTTCTAGATTATTTTTTCTTAGATAAATTACGGGGGTATAAAATAATAGTAAATTAAATTAAATTTCTTAAGTTTCATGGGTGTAGTTTCCGTTTATTATGTTTGGAAACTTTTGAAATAGATATTCCTTACATATTTAGAGCCTGATATTTCATATATGAAAATAACAACAAAACATTTTTCAATTTTTGTAAAACAATTTTGCACTTACCGGACAAGAAAGCCTTGTCTCCCTTGACAAAAACGTTTGAAATAATTTTACTTCTCGACGCTTCCTCATCTAAATACCCGTTGAACTCCCTGGAGGCGTTGCCCTGCTTTATTAATCCTATAAACATCCCCGGTTCATCTGTAGTTAAAAAAATTGATGATTAATGATTTATTATTTAAAAAGATAGTAAAGAAATATGAAAAATAAAATAAAATCCTTACTTGTTTCTGCTCGTATGCAAAATCCATCTGTGCCTCTAATTGGTTCAAAGGTTTCCGGATTGACTCGAAGAATTGCTACTGGATGAAGGCTTCTGGGCAAAATACTGGGCACGAATCCCACTGCGCCAACCTGATTATCTACATTTACTGTAAATAAAAAGTATTAATGTTTTACATTAATTAATATGTATATTATATAATGAAAACTAATTCCCCAATTTAATTTCTGGAAATTTGATATTAAGGATAATTGAAAATATATACCGATATTGGCGTTTCCTTCACTGGAGCCGTAGACTTCAGTAACTTGTTCTATTTTGAAACGATTGACAAAGTCTTGCCAAATCTGGGGTCTCATTCCGTTTCCAACCATGAGTCTTACTGAATGAGCAGAATCTTCAGGTCGAGGTGGAGCTGAGAGTAAATATCTGCACATCTCACCAATATACTGTGAAAGCTAAAAGATACAAAAAATATATTAGCAATAAATTTTTTAAATTAATTAATTAAATTCATTTCATTTTACTTAATTACACACCGTGCAGTTGTATTTAATGCAATCCGTCCAATAAGCAGATACAGAAAATTTAGTCCTCAGCACACTCGGTATCCCTTTAACTAATGCACAACCTGTTCCAACAAGTCCTCCTGCCAAGTGGTACAATGGAATAGAGTTGTACATAATATCGCTTGATCTTAATCCCAGCATGTGATACGTTGCCATTGTCACTAACAAGACCCTAGAAAAATATTTAATTAATTTCTAATGTCTTCTAACTCAGCTTTAATATTTCTATCTTTGAAGGCTATCATCTTCTATGAGTTGCATCTCTAAACTAATTTATTTTTCAGGATTACAATATTTTAGGAAAGATTTTTGGTTGTCTCATAGTCCAATGAACTTCAGCTCTTGGAATTTTTAACACCCTACTCGCAAAGTATTCAATATGTCCGAATTTCATGTATACATAGCTGTAGTGTCTACATTATATTACTAAACGCCCTTTGATTCCTCTCTGTCAAGCTAGCCATTAATTTTTTAGAATGATCGGAAAATCAGTCGTTGTAACAAATTGTATGGACCGCGTGTTAATTCAATGGACGGTCTCTCTTCCCCGTCCGCGCTAACCGAGAAATACGGAGGCGTTAGTTACACTTGTTCTCATTCAAGGTAAAGTGTAAACCACTCCCAGTGAGTGTCAACTGTGTCTTCCCGCTTCGTTAATAACTTCAATATCATTCTAAACAATCCAAAAGATTATACAATTACCGGTTCTTTGCTATTTTGTTTAATCCTGTGGAAGAAATCTTCATGAGAATGAAGGGACATCGTGGACATTTCGGACATCATGGACATTTCGGGCATCATGGACACCATGGACACCATGGACATCATGGACCACATCATGAAGCTTATGATGGGCATCATGGACCCCATCATAAAAATCACTTGAAGCTCAAACCGCACCACTTCAAGCCGAAACATGAAATGCTTAAGCGTCTGCACAAGCGTGACCATCAACATCATGCATGGAAACTACATTGTGGTCGCTCAGATTCTCCGATAGCGCATCAGGTGAATGTACGTAATCCAGGCATGATGAAGCACTTTGGGCATCACTGCAAAAGTGTCTTTTGCCATTTCCGCAAACGCTCGCGTGAGAATGAGACTGCACATTCGCGACCGGTTAATCATCATCATCATCATCATGGACATAAACATGGATGTCGCCGTGAGGGAGGAATAGGTATGCCCTGCGCCATGAACGTTACTAATGAAGGTCTTGAGCATCTTCACCATCGCCGCGCTTCAAGCCTTCCCCCCACTGTTTCTCTCAATAACACTGATTGTCAGCAACTCTAGGGGACACTACTATACGGAACAACTGGTCACCGAGGTAAGATAAGGATACAAAAAGTGATAAATATAATTGTAGTTACATGTATATTATAGTCGTGCTTCAGATATATGAATTTGTTGCTACTGCAAGACAAAGTTTTGATAGTTGAGATATAGTGTAGGGAAGGATGGTACATACTGGATAATGCTTATTTTTTCGTAGCAGGAACGAGATATAAATGCACTATAAGAATTGTTCGTAAGAAGTAATTTTATTCATACTCTTTATTTTAAAAAATGGTTAGAATGCATTAATATTATTCCTATTATGAAGAAATACGCATTATTCACTGTACAGGTATCCCGTAGGTACCATTCTCTCCTATCCCTTTCAACAGTTAAGACTTCACATAATAGTCAGGTGATGTCGGTATATTTGCAATTAAATTCTATTCATATAAAGTTATTTAAAAACTATATAACTGAAATATACTTTTTGCATCATATAAATGTTTAAAGAAGAATAGGGAATGTTTATTTGGTATTGAAAATCCATTTTAGCTATTAGTTTTTGAATAGGGTTACAAATTCTATTGCCGATCACGTGACCCTTGACAAGGGTCATTGACCCCGAGGAATATTTTCTTCACAAAATTTTATGTAATTCCATAGATGTAAATGTTAGCATATATGTATTATAATTTAGTATTAATTAGAATTATAAGTGACTGCTTTTTATGTTATTTGTCTTCATAATTAAAAGTGCAAATTCTTTTGTAGTCGATTTGTCTTTTTGTCATTACCTACATTTCTTTCTGCACGCTTTATTCTACTTTGCAACCTGAACGATGCACATAATGGACACCAAATCATTTTAAAAAAGTCGTTTGTAGTCATCCAATACAGGTTTTGGCTTTTTTGAAGATCACAAGACAACTCTTCATGCTTTGCGGTTTGATAAATAATAAGTGAAAAATTAAATGTGAACGTGTGAAAAATTAAGATTCTGAAAAATACTGTTTGCCGTTTTAAGGACAGCACAAACGTTTTAAGTGAGTACCGCAATTTCTTGAGCATAAGGATGTAGTGAGTATATCATTTTTTGTTATCACTTATTCATTTCATTCGTATGTTGTACTTGCTTCAGCGAATTCACAACCTCTTAAAAAGCAATAATTTTATGCACATTTAACCTCTGATAAGTATTTTATATCTAATAGAAGCTATATCAAGTTTAATGTCATAAATATGTAATAAAATGGACCTTTTCATTTACATTTTTTCAATTTACTTCTGTAGAAAGACCTGCACTTAACAGTTTATCAATCTGCATATATGTGTATATAGCTACCTCTAGAGTAAAAAATTATGGAAACGTCTATTTGTACCGAAATTTCGGTACAAATAGTCTCTTTTCCAGCTCCTCCTATTGGTAACGTAAAAATCCGGACATTTGTACCGAAATTTCAGTGCACGTATAGACAAGGCCAAAAATTAAATTGTTTCTAATATTTGAATGTTTAAAAAGTCGACCTTAAAATATGAGAAATTTCAAAGTCCTTCTACTATAATAATATATTTTAATATTTAAAAATTATGAACCTTGAAATATGTGGTAATCATAAAAAGTCATTACGTAATTTAAATAAGTATTTATTTTATATTGTTTCAGAAATTACGAAGAATTTAGTGTCGAGTATCTTCCAGGAATCAACTTGGGACCACATTGGCTAACCAATTAGTGCGAAGAGGATTATATAATTTATCCAGTCCATCACATAATATAAAAAAAATTGAAGGAAAAAATATAAGTCACACACACATATAAAAAGATTTTGTAGCTATATGATGTGTTTAAACCAAAGTGTTCGTATTACATAATTATAAGTGATTAGATACGCCATAGCGACTACAAATAACAAAAAACTGTAAATGCCTGTGTTTAATACTTTACTCTAACAATTCTATTACTATATCTGAATTACGCGTCTGTATGTAATAAAATCAGCAGATCGAAATTTTTTCTTTATAATCTTTTCAAATTGTATAAGCACACATACACACACACCCATATAGAGAGAGAGGTAGAGAGAATAAGTGTAGAATTTTATATACTGCGTCCTGCAATAAAAAAATGTAGCTTAGGAATTTTTGTGGTTTAAAAATGTATTTATCCCATGTATCCTATTTGAAATTATATTTTTTTAAACGGTTCTAAATTTTCACGATTTGAAAAAGCACATTACACTTTGCAATTTGAGATTCATACATTTTGTTCGTTTTTTAAAATATCATATTTTAAATACGTTTAATTGAAGATTGATGAATCTGAAGTGTTTTCAGTTTTCACCTCAAATTTTCATTATATTTTTCATTTCATTATATTATATATAATTTTCAATGTTTCAAGTTTACTGAAAAAAACTGGTTAATGTATATAAACTTTCCCTAATGGAAATGTATTTTTATAATATTATTATAGTAAATTGCAATAAAGCAAAACAATATGGTAATTGCAATGTTTTGTACACATTTGTAATTTTAAACTTTTGTAAAAGTGTACGAATTTCAGAATTTATTTTACTTTTCTACTGGAGTTTTTTTGGAGTTTTTTTTGTAGTTTTTTACACACTTTACCAAATTTCTAAACACATTTTTCATGGTATTATCAAAAATTGATAAAAATATTAGAAATTACAACAAAAAAGCTCTACTAGAAATGACATTTTTTACAATCTTCATATTGTTATAATTTGTTGTAATTTATTGCTTTTTGTTGTAAAAGTACATTGCCCCTATATGGTTGCTCAAATTTGAGTCATTCAGGTGAAAAATAGCTATGGTTAAAGAAACCTACTTATTTCCTTGAATATTCAGGAATATTTTGCTAATTTAATCAAGGTTGGATTGATCCAATATCATTTTTTGTTAGAGTGGACCAAATTATTCATTTCGCCAAAATATTCATTTAAAATTAAGAAATATTTGATTGGTTCAAACACAAATTTCTTTGGGAGTGAAAAATACTTACTTGTAACTGTGCATTCTGAAAGTGCAAATTTTTGAGTTTCGAAAGCTATAAATATGGTGTAAGTTAATAATTCTAAGTATAAAAAGATCTAGGATGAAAATATCTTTGTTATTTTAACGTCTGGGTACGATAACGTGACGGAATTAATATAAAAAAAGACCTGACTTCTCAGCGAAATCTTCCAGACAATTATCTAATCAATGGCAATGATTAATCATTATCTATAAGACGTCGATAAGAAATGAAGGTTTTCCTTATTTGAATCCCGTCATATTAATAATTTTTCATTAACGTTTCAAATTTTTGCATAACTCTAACAGAAATGTATTTCCTAATAAAATACAATCAATTACAATAATATATAAATTGTAACTTTGTTGAAATTTTTAATAACATACTTTGTAATTGGATTTTTTTTTTTCATTTCTACATTTTTTCCCGATTTTTTAACAAACAGTGGAAACAATTCTACTCATTTTGAACTTCTTCGTAACTGTTTAAAACAATTCAATCGATCTTCCTTCCTGATATGGAAAAGAACAAAGGAAGTATGTTACTCTACTCGACTCTAATCTCATTCCCCTCAAGTTGTGGGGCCTCCCTGACAAGATTATGGATCGTTCATTATATCCAGTACTTATTACCTTACACCCGCTTCATATATTACACCGAAAAGTTATGTAATATTTAAAGATTTCATAAGATCTCAACTATGCATACCTGAAAGTTTCTTCTATTCCTATAATGTCTATTCATTACGTTATTATTATTACATGTATGGCTCTAATGACAAAGCTAACCTCCCATTGATATGCTTCATTATCACAGAATTAGAACTCAATTTAGTATCATTTGCAAGAGGGTCGTTTGCTCTTCATCTAAATTTTAAATGAAACAAGAACTCTCACGTTGCGTTGCTCATTCACTTATTGATTATTTGTAAAAGAGCACTTTCTTTGATAATGGGAATAGTCATTTTAATTTTTTCTTATTTAATCTATTCTATCAATCTATATAATATCGACGTGTCCAAATGACAAGATTTCATCTCGGTGAGAGCAGATGAAAAGGTGCTAACTCGTGGAGAACAAGTGAAAAGGTGCTAGCTCGCGTGGCGAACTCTCGAAGCTTTAAAATCCCATATAAATTTTATTGCGAATATCAGCTCCCTCAACTCTGTAGCACCTTCTTATTTGGGCTCCGCGAGTTAGCACCTTTTTTATTTCGTGTCTCTGAGATGGCACCTTGTCATTTGAACACGTCGATATGATTTAATCACAAATGCATTTGGAACTACTTCAAACAAAAGCCCATACACTTTGATGAGGAAAATTAGAATTATATCACCAAACGAAAAACTTGAAATTCGACGTGCCCAAATGATAAGGTTCTACTTCAAATTGTGCAAATAGGAAGGTTATATCTCGGATTGGGCTCTGATACAATTTACATACCAATTTGCAAGCTTCCAAAAATTTTCCACTGAAATAGAACGTTTTCATTCAGGCTCTAGATAAAACCTTCCAATATGCATATATGCCGAGATAGAACCTTGTCATTTGGACACGTCGACTCAGTTGGAAATTTATTATTAGACCCTAATCCAAGTTTGGCTCAAGTCAAGTGATTCGTAGGTAATTTAAGAAAGAAGTAAGACAAGGGTCGATATGAGCCAAAGTCGTTATAACTTGAACCTTAATTTGCAGTTAAACCGCAGAGACCATCGATCGCGGTCCTTGTTTTGCCAATTCTTAAGGTGTGTCAAAGTTGACCTACATATATGGTTCAATAATCATGAATAAAGAATAAGACCAAGTAACACAGAAAGTTTAGTTGTGCCAATGGCAAAATAAGCTTGATCGTTATTTCTCAAATAAATAAAAAAATATCAACTTATATTACCTGTAGAATAGTAGGATTAAAATTGAATTCAGTACCTTGAGTTTGGTATCAGAGCCGCTTTTGGTAGCCCAGTGGTACCACTCGTGTATATATACAGTAATTTGTCCCTATATCCAGGTTCTTCATCCACAATTGGCTGTTGAGTGCTCGCTTCAGACAAAAGTTGGTCCAGATTCTTGCCACCATCTGTGGAGATACTTAAGCCACAGCCCTGCTTGAACTTCTCTAAATGTACTATTGTGTCCCTAATTTCATCGATAGCTGAAACCACACATTTTTTAACATAGAGTTATTGTTTTCTCTGAAAAAATATACAACTGAGCGGTTGGGTGCAATAATAGCCTACTTGTATTTTCAGAAGTCACTCGTTTTTCGATTGTTTTGCACATAACTTCATCAAGAACAAATGAAAAACAAGTGACTTCTAAAAATGCAAGTAGGCCGTTACTGAATCCAACTGCTCAATTATATATTCAAAAAGTACAGAAACATGGTGCATTAAGTATTAAATACAACAAATGTTGAGTGATATGAAAGGAGAAAATATTTGTTTCACGTGACCTCATGTTAACATCAATTCGTTCATGAAAAGATAAGTATATTTTAAGTGTTACGACTTTGTTTTGCTATTCATATCTCAGATTATGTTATGTATTCTGAGCAAAAAAGTTTCACCAAAGATAGAAAGAGTTTTAATCAATCTACCGTTTGAAAAATATCGCTGAGTCGCTGAATAAATAAAAAAGAGCTGTTTAAAATCAAATAGATCTATGTTGTAGAATATGATAGGATAATTTAAGGATATTTTCGAAAATTGAAAAGAAAATTTAAATTTATCACTGTTTGCGTACTTCTATTTTAAGACTGATTGAATTATCAAAAGAAGGATATTTACCAGATGATACTTCCTCGGTGTAGATGATGCCTTTAGCTTTTGCTACACTTAGGCAGTGGACCAATGGATTTGAACGTAAATTGGTATTAATCAAAGCTGTGATAACACCAATTTTTCCCAAACCTAGCCACGTGGCGACGAATTCTGGCCTGTTAGGCATCATCAACGCAACTGCATCTCCTTTTGAATAACCAGCTTTTTGGAAAACTGAAGCTATTTGATTACTGTACTTGTCTATCTGAAAAGAGAAATTACAGTTTTCATCTACAATGTGCTACAATGCATATTTATTGTTAAATCTTTGCTCTGTAAACAATTATATAAACTAAACTTAACCAGTTAACTGGTAATTACGCATATATGCGCAGCAAAAACCATTAAAAAATCTGGTATGACGCATATATGCGCACTCATAATAACTGCCACAAAACTCAATGGATTTTGATAAAAATTGGTATTCCCTGGGTTTTTTTTATCGTTGATGACGAATTCGGGGTCAGAATTGAAAAATTAACAATGGCGGATATAATTTGCCGGAATAAAATGCAAAAGTCACGTGATTTGAATGAAAGTCAGTACTATGTGGTTTTTTTAGGTCGCTGATGACGAATCCCGGGTCAAAATGGAAAAATTTAAAATAGCTGATAATATAGTAGAATCGTCATCAGCGACATAAAAAACTCTTTAGTACTGCTTTTCATTCAAGTCACGTGATTTTTGCATTTTAGTTCGCCATATTGGATCCTCAATTTCGAATTTCTTAATTTTGACCCCGGATTCGTCATCAGCGTTCTAAAAACCCCTTAGGAAATGAACTTTCATGATGAATACGGAATTATTTGCTTCTACCAGTTTTGGCACATAACGTCGATTACGAGCCCACCATGAGTTACCTGGTTAATTCTATCAGAAGAAAATAATACTGGGCCAACAATTATATTTCCGGTATTTTCTATTTTCTAAATTAGAGATTTTAAAAATAATGCTGAAAACCCCATTAAATCTTTCCTTTGAATTAAAATATAATATTATTTCCAATGCTTTATATCTCAGAGCGATTCAGTTTAGAATTTTTGAAACTTGAATTAAAATTTTTTTTATTTTAATTATTATTATATCATTAAGCCGTTTCCTTTTCGGGGTAGGCGTGAATTGCTCGGTTGGAAAGTAGTGATGTGTGGA
>JAABKJ010010197.1:0-11025 GCA_011634705.1 Andricus grossulariae
CCCGACCCATTTTATTAACCGTAGATGTTAGCCCCCCCCCCCTACTTAAAGTGGTAAAGTAGTTTATGATCGGCCCTTAAACAGACGGTGAAGTTTTGGAACCAACTTTCAACCAACCACTTAACTTTGAATGATTTCGAGCTTTTTGGTTATTATAAATGAGGGCATAATAGACTGCGTGGTACAGAGTGGATAACTTCAACGATTAATAAATTTCATTAACATTGATTGTTTCTATTTAGTTGATTCTTGAAAATAGGGGTGAATAGGAATATGATTCACTATGGAAAATTAAAGACATTTATTTACCAAGTAAAATTATCCACTTTGTACCACTACCCCTTTATCAAACTTGACCTTGAACATAGAGCACTAGGAATTTCTGAAGCACATTTCATTCGACATTACGTTAGCAGAAGCCAACACTTGATGATAGTTCTTTGGTTTTTATAAATTAGGGCAGCATAGAGTGCGAAGTACAGAGTGGATAACTGCTTACTGGAAAAGATCAAGGATAGTTACTTACAAAATAAAACTATCCACTGTGTCTGAACCCCCTTACCAAACTTGTTCTTAAACACAGATCACTCTGAAGTGTCTCATTGACTCAACCAACAACTAAACCCAGTTATCCACTCTGACACACCTCCCCTATCAAAATACTTCTAGAACCGAGTGTCACTCAACCAATTAATTTAGAGTCAAACCCTCGCTGTGTCATAAGTGGATAACTGCAAATTTTAATCTATTTTTACCACTATCTCACTATATCACCCTGAAGTGTCTTATCGACTCTACCAACAACTAAACCCAGCTATCCACTCTTGCACACCTCCCCTATTAAAATACCTTCCCACACCTTTCGACATTTAGATACTGAGCCCAAACAGCTCAACTTATCGAACCGAGTTTTCATCAACCAATCAATTTAGAGTGACACCTTGGCATGTAAGCCACTCTTTCATGTGTGAATCAGCTACAAGTATCCAATATCAGTAATTTCTACGCGTCGGTCTAAGAAGCCCCTACACGTGTGCAGTATATATAGATCCTCTCATCTTTCGCAGGGTTGCGTTAGGAGTCCACCCTCGTGGTCCCGATCCATACGCACCCCAATATCGCCCCCGGGCCGTGCAATCACGGCATACAGGGAATGGGATGAGTTCACGAAGTGGGAAGGGATGGGTGTATCTCAGGGTAGTTCAGGAAGGGTGGGTGGTTGGATTGAAGCCGAACCTCCCGCCAATTGTGCGTCGCTGACAGCTCTGCATCGGGGAAAACTTATTGTTGTCCACGAAAAACCGAAGAGAATACTCCCTCGAGGCAAAACTGAATGGTGACGTTACCAACTAAATGCTCTTGAACGCATCAAAAGAGGAACTGACGTCATTCCTTTCTTGATTCATCCACTATTTGGTCTTTTACTCGACCACAGAATCTTTTTATTTGTCCTTTATCTTCAATTCCTTTGTGTACCTAGATGAATCCTTCAAGGTATTTTTTATTGATGGTAGCAGGTGAGAGTGGTCCACAGTGGATAATTGTAGTTCTTCTTCATTCATAATGTGTTATTCATGACCTCCGTTTCTTACAAGACCACCTACAAATTTTATTTTCATTCTTTCTCATTCGCCCCTCCAACGCCTTCATTCACTCCTCATCCATTCCATCCTTCCCTAGAAACTTTACCATATTCCCTTGCCAGCTTACTTTATCTCTCATTCCTCTCCTACATCCTTCTCATATATCCTCCTATGTTTCCTCCTCCCACTCAGATATTCCGCACTTTATGTTCTCTCTCTTTTCTCAACAGGTACCATCCCTTACCTCTTTTCCCAAACTTAATCTTGCTATTCTGTTTCATCTTTTCTCTCCCTATCCCTTTTCTAAATATTAATTGTCTTTCCCTGTCTTTTTGCTCCAATTTTTCATACCTTACTCCATTCCCCTCTCCTATATCTCCAGCACTAGAAAACTTCTTCATTTCTTCTTCTTATCTTGTTAGTTAGCGCCCTTTTTCTCCTTTCTTCTACCTTCCTCAAACACTTTTTCGCTAACTCCCATCCCTTTCACTCCCTTAACTTCGTCTCAAATTACCATGCCCTCTTTCCTGCTCTAGTAATTAATTTATCCCCTAGCGTCCACCTTATATACCTTTCTTGTAGACTCTGAATTTCCTTTCCTTTCCTTCTATCACCATATCTCCGCTCCTTAAGCTTATACCGACCATACCAGCGTATCAAATAGGCACATTCTCCTTCTCCAATCTTTTTTTAACCTTTTCTTACTTTTTAATCCTTTCTCTTATATGAGCAACATGATCAACATTTATTCGCAAAGTACATTCCAAATATTTCAACTCCTTTACATCTTCGAACTTTACTTCTTTCCATCTCTTAGTCCATTCTGGCTTTCTTTCCCCTCCTTTTCTAAACCTAATTATCTTATAATTAAGCCCACGATCCTTTTTTCATCATCTCCTATTACCACTATATTGTCCGCTACCAGCTATATATTTTCTTCTCTCATCCTAACTCCTCATTATTTTTTCCTAATTTCTTTTTCTAAATCTGAGGTTAACATGTTTAATGAAAGTGGGCTCACAGGACATCCTTGCCTTATTCCTCTCACTAAGCAGAAACTATCCTTTTCCTCAACCTCTTTGATAAAACAGTCACATACTTTATACAATGTTCGCATTAGTGTCACTCCTCTATAATATTTAACCTCCTACCCTTTGCCTTTCTTCACCATGGTTAGCACTTCTTCCTTCTTCCATAACTCTGCCATCCCTCTCCTTTCCGTACCTTGACTATTTCCTCCCCTGTTATGTCCTCTTCTCCATATCTTTCTTCACCTTATTTTCGTCCTTTCCTAACTCTTCTCTCTACGCCTCCTAGCAAATCCACAAAATATTTTTACGATTCTACCATCTCAATATCCCGGTTCACTCTTTTCCTTCTATTTCTCTCTCTATTTACTACCTTCCAAACTAGCCTTCTCTGCCTCTTTCTCAAACCTTTTATTTTCCTCCTCTTCCTTTTGATCACATAACCCAGTATACTCCTTCTTTTTTCTCCTATATTCTTATCCACCGCTTTTCGCTTTTCTCCCTTTTCCTTATTCCTTTCTGACCTCCTTTTTCTCTTTACATTTCTCACCCCATTCAATTCTATCAGGGAAAAGTGATCCGAATCTGTATAATTCCCTACCTTTAATTTCTTGACCTTCTCTCTTACCTTGTCGTCCACTACCACACAATCGATTTCCGTTTCCTTTTTCCTTCCTTCCTCATGTCCTCTATATTTCCGCTTAGGATAAACTATCCCCCCTTCTCCTAGATCTTAAAAAATTGCTTTCCCTACACATTCAGTATCTTCTCTCTGGGGTTTCTTCCTCGCTCTCCTCCTCATTTCCTTCCTCCTCTTTCTTTTAATCACGCATCTCAGTATACCCCTTCTTTCTTTCCTATACTCTTTCCGACTGCTTTTCCCTATTCTCCGTTTTGTTAATTTCTTTCTGAACTCCTTCTTATTCTCTTTCCATTCTTCATCTCATCCACTTCTATTTCCAGCTTCACTAATTTCCCTTTTTGTTTGTGAACTTTAATCTCTTTTTATTTTCCCTATCATTATTTCCATCTCTATCCCTATCATTATTCTCCCTCTAATGTAACTATTATGGGCTACTGATCCGAATCTACAAAATCCCCTACCTCTAGTTCCTTTACCGTCTCTCTTACTTCATCGTCTACTATCACATAATCATTTGACGTTCCCTTTTCTCCTCCTGAGATATTCCCTTTTCTCATCTCCTCTATATTTCCCTTTAAGCTTTTTGTCTCTATTGTTACCACTTTTTTCTCCCTCGAATGTCACTATTATGGAAAAGTGATCCGAATCTATATAATCCGCTAACTCTAGTTCCTGGACCATCTCCCTTACCTCATCATCCACTATCACCTAATTAATTAACGTTCCCTTTTCTCGTCCTGAGGTATTCCCATTTCTCATCTCCCTCTATATTTCCCTTTAAGATAAACTGCCCCAACTTCTCCAAGATCTTTAACAATTGCTTCCCCTTTCCATTCAGTATCTTCTTTTTCGATTTTCTTCTTCCCTCTCCTCTTTATTTCCTTCCTTCTCTTTTTTTCGATCACGCATCGCAGTATATTCCTTTTTTCTCCTATACTCTTTCCTACAACTTTTCCCTTTTCTCCATTGTTTTAATTCCTTTATGAACTCCTTCTCATTCTCTTTACATTTTTCACCTCATCCACTTCTATTTGCTCCTTCAGTAATTACTTCATTTCTTGTACACTCTGATCCTCTTTTTATTCCTCTCATCATTACTTCCATCTCCTTTTCTACATTTCCCGCTCCCATTTTGATATTTCTGACCTTTTCTTTAATCTGTTCTTTACCTTCTATTGGCCAATCCCCTCTTCCTTCTCTTTTTGCCTTTGTTACGTTCTTCTTCCTATTTTTATCACCTTTTTCTCCCTCGAATGTCACTATTATGGAAAAGTGATCCAAATCTATGTAATTCTCTACCTCTAGTTCTTTGACCTTCTCTCTTACGTCATCATCCACTACCACATAATTAATTAACGTTCCTCTTTCTCCTGAGATATTCCCCTTTCTCATCTCCCTCTATATTTCCGTTTAAGATAAACTACCCCAACGTCTCCAAGCTCTTTAACAATTCCTTTCCCTTCCCATACAGTATCTTGTCTTTGGATTTTCTTCCTCTCTCCTCCCCATTCCCTTCTTCCTCTATCTCTTGTTCTCGCACTGAAATCTCTCCCTGTTAGAAACCTAATCTCTTCTTCATTTTCTTCTATCAGTTTTTTTATCTCCTCTGATTTCTCCTGCACATCACCGTTCACATAAGCCCCTACAATTCCCCACTTCTCTCCTCCCATCATTACCTCTTCTACTGTTAATCCTTCTTTTTGTTCTTTCATCCCTTTCTCTTCCTTTCCTGTTATGCATTCGTTCCTTAGTCTCATCACCATTCCTTTTGATCCCTATTGTTACAATTTTTTCTTCCTCTAATGTCACTATTATGGAAAAGTGATACAAACCTCTAGAATCCCCTACCTCTAGTTTCTTTACCTCTCTTATCTTATCGTCCACTATCATGTAATCAATTTCCGTTCCCCTTTCTCTTCCTGAGCGTGTACACTGTATATTCCCCTTCCTCATCTCCTTTCATATTTTCCTTCAAGATAAACTACCCCAACTTCTCCAAGCTCTTTAACAATTGCTTTCCCTTCCAAATCAGTATCTTGTCCTTGGATTATCTTCCTCTCTCACCTCCTCATTCCCCTCTACCTCTATCTCTTGTTCTCGCATTGAAATCTTCCCCTATTATAAGCCCAATCTCTTCTTTATTTTCTTTCATCAGTTTTTTCATCTCCTCTGATTTCTCCTGCACATCACCGTTCACATAACCCCTACCATTTTCCACTTCTATCCTTCCATCTTCACCTCTTCTACTACTGATCCTTCTTTTTGTTCCTTTATATCTTTCTTATCATTCCCTATTATACATTTGTTCCTCACTCCCATTGCCATTCCTTCCATTACTCTGCCTTTTTTATTCTTCCTCTTTGCATTTGGATCTTGCCCTTTGTAACCTTCCCCTCACTCTCCCCATCCCCTTCTATCTACCCATGTCACCATCATTACTACATTTTTTCTGAGACTTCAAATTTGGTATTATTCAATCATTCGAAAATCTAATAAACTATCAATTTTCCCAGAGAGGAGTGTTTCTGCACGTATGCGTGTATCGACCTGCCTGCGTGAACACGAAGGGTGAAAACCCTCCCCTTCTATTCTTGGCCAAGGGGAGGCAATGACCAGGGGTTCCACTGACTAGAAGTGCATATCATCCAGGATATTCTCCAATATCTCATCATGCCAACAATTCGTTATAAATGACACCTAATATCTATTTCCCTATATCAAAAAATCTGGACACTCCACAGAGTACACAGTGGATAATTGCGATGATCAACAGAAGAAGCTGTTATGATTAATCGAATTGAGAATCATCAGCATCATACCACGATCTTAGACAGAATCAGAATGATCCACTGTGGACGACTCTCCCCATTTAAATCTCAGGATTAGATACTTAGGAATGAGGGCAAATAAAGGTCCACCAGTTTCGGTATTGATGCATCTGGTTCAATTTGGATTCCAGTGGCAGCCGATATTCCGATTCCGGTGAGAAGTGCCCCTTCGGACATCGTTTCCAACCTTACTTTAATTAAAATTAAAAGACGGCAAATGCCGCATTCCCCGCGTCATTTCTGCTGCCTTCCAGCCTAATCCGGATCCTCCGGCCTCCCATCAGCCGCCGATTTATATTCATAATTACAGCCACCCCAACCCTTAACCTCCGACCCATTTCACCTGCTCGGCGGGGGTTGGAAATGGAAGAGATTATTAGCTGACGATGGAAACAAACCAAGAGGGATATTCTGCGACTAATTACCCTGATGCTTAAAGTTAAGGAACTTTTGTCTTACATTCTTCTGGTAAATCAAAAATTAATTAGGAACCACGAAATCCCAGATTCATTACAGTGGGGGTGGGAGCGCCCCTCCACCCTACCTCCCGAGATAGAACTTTTCATTATACAACTTCCCAGATAAACCTTCCTCATTTGTAGACTTGTAAATGTGATTATTAAATAATAATAAGAAGGAATCTGTATTATCATCGGAGTTGGTAACGATCGATCTTATGTAGGTAACTTTCACGAACTGTGAAACTGGAAGTCAATTATATCGACCTAAGGTAAATACTGAAATAACAGAGAGTCTTAACGTCATTTCAGACTGGATGGAGTTTGAAAATTTTTAATTTCTGAGAAAAGACCTTTCTCCTTCACTATGAAGGAAGGAGCGAAGGTGAAAGATCTTCTTTCAGAAATTATGGAAATTAAGGAAATTTTCCATTTCTGAAAAAAAAGATATTTCTACTTCGCTCCTTCCTTCGGAGCGAAAGGAAAAAGATCCTTTTTCAGAAATTAAGGAAATTTTACATTTCTGAAAGATCTTTTTTTCAGAAATTATGGAAATTTTTCATTTCTGAAAAAAAATCTTTCTCCTTCACTCCTTCCTTCGGAGCGAAGAAGAAAGATTTTTTTCCGAAATTATGGAAATTAAGGAAATTTTTTCAGAAATTAAGGAGAAGTTTTATTTCTGAAAAAACATCTTTCTTCTTCGCTTCTTCCTCCGGAGCGAAGGAGAAAGATCTTTTTTCAGAAATTAAGGAAATTTTTCATTTCTGAAAAAAGGATCTTTTTCAGAAATTATGGAAATTTTTAATTTCTAACAAAAGATCTTTCTCCTACGCTGCTTCCTTCGGATCGAAGGAGAAAATCTTTTTTTCTTCAGAAATTATGAAATTTTTTCATTTCTGAAAAAAGATCTTTCTCCTTCGCTCCCTCCTCAGGAGCGAAGGAGAGAATCTTCTTTTTCAGAAATCATGGAAATTTTTAATTTCTGAAAAAAATCTTTCTCCTTCGCTCTTTTTTCCTTGCTCCATCTTCCAGAGCGAGGGAGACAGATCTTTTTTTCAGAAATTATGGAAATTTTTCAGAAATTATGGAAATTGAGGAAATTTTCATTTTCTGAAAAAAATTCTTTCTCCTTCGCTCCTTCCTTCGGAGCGAAGTAGAAAGATTTTTTTTCACAAATTATGGAAATTTTTAAGAAATTATGGAAATTTTTTCAGGAATTAAGAAAATTGTTCATTTCTGAAAAAAGGATCTTTTTTCGGAAATTATGGAAATTTTCAATTTCTGAAAAAAGTTCTTTCTCCTTCGCTCCTTCCTTCGGAGCGAAGGAGAAAGATTTTTTTTCAGAAATTATGGAAATTTTTCAGAAATTATGAAAATTAGGGACATTTTTTCAGAAATTAAGGAAATTTTTAATTTCTGAAAAAAGGATCTTTTTTCAGAAATTATGAAAATTTTCAATTTCTGAAAAAAGTTCTTTCTCCTTCGCTCCTCCCTTCGGAGCAAAGGAGAAAGATTTTTGTTCGGAAATTATAAAAAATTTTCAGATATTATGGAAATTAGGGAAATTCTTTCAGAAATCAAGGAAATTTTTGATTTCTGAAAAAAGATATTTTTTCAGAAATTATGGAAATTTTCAATTTCTGAGAAAATATCTTTCTCCTTCGCTCCTTCCTTCAGAGCGAAGGAGAGAATCTTTTTTTCAGAAATTATGGAAATTTTTTATTTCTGAAAAAAAATCTGTCTCCTTCGCTCCTTCCTTCGGAGCGAAGGAAAAAGATTTTTTTTCATAAATTAGGGAAATTTTTCAGAAATTATGGATATTAAGGAAATTTTTTCAGAAACTGAGGAAATTTTCAATTTCTGAAAAATGATCTTTCTCCTTCACTCCTTCCTTCAGAGCGAAAGGAGAAAAGATGTTTCTTAAGAAATTAAGGAAATTTTTCATTTCTGAATAAAGGATTTCAGCAAAGTAGCTCAACTTTCAACCAAGTATTTGAAATTTTGACCGAAAAAGGTGACTATTCAACACAATAGTTGCATTTTCAACAAAATAAATAAATCTTAAACAAAGTAGAATTTTTCAACAACAACAAATTTCAAAAAATTAGCTCAACTTCTAATCAATTATTTGAAGTTTTGACCAAGAAAAGGTGACCATTCAACACAATAGTTGCATTTTCAACAAAATAAATAAATCTTAAACAAAAAAGGATTTTTCCAAACAAAAACAAAATTTCAACAAAGTAGCTCAACTTTTAACCAAGTATTTGAAGTTTTAACCAAAAAAGGTGACCATTTGACACAATTTTTTCATTTTCAACAAAATAAATAAATCTTAAACAAAAAAGGATTTTTCCAAACAAAAACAAAATTTCAGCAAAGTAGCTCAACTTTCAATCAAGTGTTTGAAGTTTTTAACAAAAAAGGTGACCATTTAACACAATATTTTCATTTTCAAGAAAATAAATAATTTTTAAAATATAATTTTTTTAGCCAAAAAAAAAGTTCGACAAAGTAGCTCAACTTTTGACCAAATATTTAAAGTTTTCACCAAAAAAGGTGACTATTTAACACAATAGTTGCATTTTCAACGAAGTAAATAAATCTTAAACAAAATAGAATTTTACAACCAAATAAAAAAAAGGTTTCAATAAAGTAGCTCAACTTCAACCAAGTGTTTGAAGTTTTGACCAAAAAAGGTGACCATTTGACACAATTTTCTCATTTTCAACAAAATAAATAAATCTTAAACAAAATAGAATTTAAAAAAAAAAAAAGAAATTTAACAAAGCAACTCAACTTTCAATCAAGTATTTGAAGTTTGTAACAAAAGAGGTGACCATTTAACACAATAGTTGCATTTTCAACAAAGTAAATAAATCCTCAGCAAAATAGAATTTTACAACCAAATAAAAAAATGTTTCAACCAAGTAGCTCAACTTTCAATCAAGTATTTAAAGTTTTAACCAAAATAGGTAACCATTTAGCACAATAGTTGCATTTTCAACAAAATGAATAAATCGTCAACAAAAGATTTCAACAAATTAGCTCAACTTGTAATAAAAAATTTGAAGTTTTGACCAAAAAAGGTGACTATTTAACACAATAGTTGAATTTTCAACAAAGTAAATAAATCTTAAATAAAATAGAATTTTACAACCAAATAAAAAAAAGTTTCAACAAAGTAGCTCAACTTCAACCAAGTGTTTGAAGTTTTGACCAAAAAAGGTGACCATTCAACACAATACTTGCATTTTCAACAAAACAAATCTTAAACAAAATAGAATTCTTTAATCAAAGAAAATTAAATTTCAACCAAAAATAGTTGGACTTTCTCATGGGGTTCTATATTACTTCGGTTCGTTTTTAAAGGAAACGACAAGAAAAAGGGCAAAAAGGGGAAGTCCCTGTAAAACAATGGAAAAAAAGAATTCTTTATTAAAAAATGAAAATAACAGAGAGTGTTCATAACCGTATTTTTTGGGGCGACACACTTTGCTAAATGAATAATTTTATTCATATTATAGTCAATTATCCACTGTGTACCATCAACCAAGTCACCCCTCGTTTGAACTTGATGCAGGTACCTAATATAAATACAGTAATGTATTATCGAGTAGAGTGTGTGTTTTTTTTAACGAAATAAATCAACAGTAATTCTATACAAAACTATTATTTCTATTATTATTATTATTATTCACTGTATGTTATCCACTCTGGCCGACTGGGTCGACTGAGAACCCCTTTCGAGTACTCGAGCATCCCTATATTCTCTCAGTCTCCCCCTGCACCCTTCGACCACCCACTCGCATAACGCCAAACACACTCACGCATGACACACACACACATAGATACGTGGTGGCCAACACACCAACACACACACACACACACCTTCCCACCCCTTTAAAGATGATCTGAATTATGCCCGACCGCTAGCTGCCGCACGTGTGAATTCACCTACGTTCACACACTCAAAAACACACACACACACTTATACACGCACACTCCCACACCCAACGCGATACAAATGAATCGGCTTGCACCGCGAATTTTCAAGCCGCAAAAACTGCGGAGCCATTATCCCATGTGCAGGAGAGCATGTTCCCGAGAGCTTTGAAAATTCAGGATGAAAATGCATGTTGGAAGTATAGTCTAAATTGGATGGGTACAGAGTGGATAATCAGGATTAATAATTGATAATGGGAAGACTAGGGTGGGTAAAAAATTCGACTTTCGATTTTTTTTAAATCGTTTTTCAGAAAAGGAAGTTCCCTATTGTTAGGTTGGGGCCACCTGTCCACAGTGGATAATGCAACCTAAGGAAGTATAGTCTAAGTTGGATTGGTACAGAGTGGATAATTAGTATTGATAATTGATAATGGGAAGACTAGGGTGGTTCAAAAATTCAACTTTCGATTTTTTTTAAATCGTTTTTCAGAAAAGGAAGTTCCCTATTGTTAGGTTGGGGCCACCTGTCCACAGTGG
>JAABKJ010010198.1:0-11024 GCA_011634705.1 Andricus grossulariae
TCTTCGTAATCTATCTGTTCTTGAATCTCCTCTTGTGTCATTACTTGGGTTTCTAAATAATTTTCCTCTTGTTCCTGTTCTCTCGTTGTCCTGATTTGAGTTTGAGGTGGTCGTTTGGGGTTTGAGGTATTCTGAAATTTTTGGGGTTTAACATAGCATTGGATCGCGAAGTGTTCTCATTTTCCACATTTATGGCATTTAATTTCTGATCTATCAGCTAGTGGTAAATTTCGGTTCGGTGTTTTGAACGAGAATGGTGTTGTATTCGCCTGAGGCCTAAGTATAGACGTTGACACTTGTGTTAGTGAGAACTGGCGTATAGGCTATTTCATAATTGCTTTCATTATTCTATTTTTCTCCTTATTCCATATTTCTGCCTCCAATGCTTCTTGTAAAGCTTCATTTAGATTTTCGGGTTTCATCCGCCTTACTTGACTTGAAATTTCATCGTGTAAATTCCTAACATATTTTTTAACTGCTGCCTTTTCTTCTATCTTCAAAGCAGTCTTTCGCTCCTTTCCAGAACTGTGTTCGAATTGTAAAGCATAAGTTAACTCATTGTAAATGCTTCTAAAGCGTTGACTATAAATTTGTACATTTTCGAGTCCTTGTCGCACATTTTATAGTTTTGATCTGCATAATTCTACTGAAGTAGCTATACTGAGATTTGATTTCAAAGCTGCATATAAATCCTCGAAATTGTTGATTCGTACGTGCCTAATTGCTTTTTTTGCATTACCTCTAATTCTTTCAGTCAAAATGTAGTCCAAAAGCAAATTAGGGTTGTTACACTAAAGTCGTGCGCGTTTAACAGATTTAATGAAATCTTTAACTCCTACACCTACTCCTACCGTTCTAATTATATCTTTAACCAGAAGAAAATCAATACCACCTTGACCCTATTCACGATTGTTCTGCTTCTCAGTCTTACACCACTGATTAGGTTGCTCTAGGACTTTACCGTCTATGTGACGTTTCCAATATTGCGAATTTGAAAACTGGATTTTACGTCGTATAGCGGCTACTTCAGTTCACCGTCTAATTTTAATCCTAGTTTCTTACTTTTTGTTTTAAATTCTTCTTTTTTTAATATGTTTCTTCTTTTGAGTTTTTCTCAATATTATTCTTTCATAGTATAAGGCTTCACCCTCAAAGATTAATATCTTACTTATTCGGTTTTCGGGACTCCCGTCGGTAGATCCGGAGTCTTCTTGAATTCCCGTAGAAATTCTCCCTGTCCTTTATTTTCTTCTTGAATTCCGTAGAATCCTTAAGTTCCTTTTTGTATTCCGTAGAATTCACAAGTTCGTCTTGAAGATAGTGCACTTTTGACTTTAATTAGCAACCGTAGAAGCCTAGTCGTTTGCCACTATCCTGGCAGGATCGCCAAAAATGTTATGCGTTACGGGACAGGATCACCAATAAGCATATAATTTATATACTTATACAATTCATTCAAAGATTAATCGAGTTGTGACAAAAAGGGTTATCAAGAGTTATATAAGCACGGTTGAGGTCCTGGACGTGACTTGCGTCGTGACGGGACATACGAGACTCGAGAACCAACCCGAAAGGGCGGTTTATGTGGTAGCGTATCGAATAGCGCTCCAAGTACCTTCTACTAGACATACAAGCTACAAGAAGTACATGCGCGATTATAAGTGTACATTGTATTGATTATTCTATATCAAGATTATAAAGGAAGTATTTTTATCATTACGTCACTTATAAGCAGGGTACGTAACAAAGTTGAATTTTCAAATGAAAAGGATTACTTTTTATCCAAAGCATACCTTCAATGAAATACACGAATTATAACAACAACAAAAAATTCAATCAAATAATTGAATCTTTAACTAAACAATATACACGTTTGATCAAAAATGAAATGTTTAAATTTTCATTCATAAAAATGAATGTTGAACCAACAAAAAATGTTAAAAATTAGTCAATTTTTTAACGAAGGAGATGAATTTTGAACTAAAATTATGAATATTCAACAACAACAAAAATATTTTACAAAGTTGTTCAAGTTCCAACAAAAAATGATTAATTATCAATAAACAAGGTAATAGTTGAAATTTCAACAAAAAAAAAGGGTTTCAATCAGGTACAGTTGAATTCAGCCAAAGAAGACGAATTTGCAACAAAGTAGGTACATTTGAAAAAAAAAATATAGTTTTCAACCAAGAAGATAATTTTTTACACAAAAAAAACCAACTTTTAACAAAATGCATGATTTTTTTTTAAATTGAAAAATTAATATTTACCGAAAAAAGATGACTTTCTAATAAAAACTGTTAAGCAAAAAACAATTTTTCAACTAAATAGATGAAAGTTAAAATTTTAGACCAACACAAACTTTAAAAGAAGTGTGCAAAAATGTGCAATGACCGATTTTTCCAATGATTTCACATACTGAAAAAAATTAAAAATTATTTTGTATAGGTATGTAATTATACAAAAATAAAATTCTGTTGTGCAATTTTGTGTGATTACGAAAGTTAGAAAAATGAAATGAATGAAATCTTTCGAAAAAAATTATTTTTGATAGGGATGTAATTATTCTTATTTTAAATTTTGTTTGGGAAAGTGGTTGAATTTTCAATCAAGAAAGAAAAAAAATGAATCAGATTGTCCAAGGTTGAAGCCAAAAAGGCAAGTTTTCAACTGAAACAGATCAATTTTGAACCACAAAAGGTCATAGTCAAATTTTCAATTGCAAATATTACTCAGGCCATGTGCGCGTAACCTCAAAATGTTTTTTCACATTTTTTTCAAAGTCAACTTATGTTCATACGAAACGCGATATCGAGTTGAAAATTTGGGAAACTAAATATTAAGCACTAAGAAACGCAGCTCTGGTCCTAAATTATTATAATTATGAAGAAAGCAAAACAACATTTTTGTACACAAAATTTTTTTTCTTCATATTTAGAAAAATTTTAAACCAGAGCGGCCTTTCTTAGTGCTTCATTCTTAGTGCTATAACATAAGTTGACTTTGAAAAAAAGTGACAAAAAGTTCTGAGGTGACGCACACATGGGTGTAATAGTCCATATATTTGAACCAAAAAAATTTTATTTTATGTTAAAATCAGTTTACTTCAACCAAAAAACTAGCTTTCCACAAAACAGTTGAAATTTTAACCGAATGAAATTAATCTCTTTCAAAATCGTTCAATTTTGAACAAATTAATTAAATTTTCAACCAAAACATATGAATTTTCAATTATAATAATAAGTTAAATAACTGGAATAGCTAAATTTCCGATTTGAGAAATTAATTATCAACCGAAGAGAAGTGAATCATTAACTATGAAATTATTTTTTCATTTCCTTCTTAGTGTTTTCATAGATTAAAGAAAATGGATTCCCATGGTGGAAGAAAATTTTCAATTTTCCTATATTGGGATATAAATTTGCATGCCTCTCTGCCACCACAACTTGGATAGTGAACATGAAAAAATAGTTTTAAGAGCAATAAAATGGATTGATTGTTGTAAAAAAGATTTGTGAACTACATTTTGACAGGAACTAGAAAAATAACGGTTTTTATAGCTACAGGTACTAAAAAAAATTGTAAACAGTTACCAATTCGTTACTTACTTAGAAAAGTAAGGGCGCAGTCCCATGTAGGTAGATTATTAGAATAGTGGAACAGATTTTACCAATAAGGTGCCTGAGAAAGCTCTAGCAGTCACCTCATTGGTCTAAGCTGTTCATTATTCTACTAATCTACTTACATGGGACTGCGCCCTAATTTCGTTACCCCTATCATTACCCAAAAGAAGTAACTCGTTACAGTAAATAGTTGAAAGGAAGTAGTTACTTCCCATCCCTGGTAATATTCCGTATTACATACATTCAACGTTCGCAACGTACACAAAAAAAAGAAAAAACGACAAATGAAGTATTTGAAAAGCATATAGCAGCATGTAGTGCCAAAAGCAACACGAAAAAGTTTCATGCCTGTAGTGGATGTCGACGTTCGATAAAAACAATCGCCTTTACAATCGGTTATATATGAAGGCTGAAAATCGAGTCTATGAAAAGAAAAGGAAAAGTACTTACTTGACTATGTGCTTTTTTATAGACAGAGCCTTTGCATATTCACATGAAGAATGAAGCAAGGGGTGTAGAGAATAACACTGAAATATTACTTTTCACACTGAACACTTTTTAGAACTTTCCGCTGTCACTGTCGCGAACAATACGTGTCGAAACACGATATTTCGCAAATGTTTTCACAAATAAATGCCCCCCCCCCCTCCTCCGAGGAGCTAGCAATTGGAGACGCTTATTTTCAAGCGCTTGTAACTTTTTTCCTAATGCGTCAAACAAAGCTTCACTCATCACATTTTTTATAGATTTGTGTAATTTTTTCATAAGTTCAAAAGAAAATTTAAAAAAATTGAAATTTCACCACTATTTTTTAAAATCAAAAAGAAATGTGACATTTTTTTTTAATTCCAGCACTTCTTATTTGTTCACAAATAGTTTATGAAGGAAGATTAGGTTTTTTCCTACAGGAGTCCCAATTTTCAGAATGGAATTTTAATTAGTCTTTGAGTAATCGAATGATAAGTTACAAGATCACACGATAGGTGCGCGATATTTGCCAAAAAATTGTAGCTTCATCACATACATCGTTCGATTAATCAAAGACTAATTAAAATTCTACTCTAAAAATTGGGAGTCCTATAGGAAAAACTGTCGGCTTTCTTTGTAAATTATTAAAATAAAAATATAGTGTCCAAATTTGGGAAAATTTTATATTTTTTTATTTTTAAAAATGATGATGAACTCCCAGTTTTTTTTTCAAATTATCTTTTACCTCCGATAAAATGGTAAAAACATCTATCGACAACATTTTACGTGAAATTTGATTAGACGCATCAAGAAAGAAGTTAAAAATATTTTAAAATAAGGCTTTCTGTCAAAAACTCAAAAATTCTACTTCCTCCAATTTAATAAATATTTGTAGACATAAATCAATCTTTTGTGTGAGAAGTACCACGCAATAGGATTATGGCTGGCCACATTTTTGGCCAGACCCGACAGCTTTTTATTTCGGGGTTGGTATACACTTCAGAACTTATGCCCCCTACATGGACATGTATTTTTAATAGGCCTAAAAAACGGCGACGCAGGATTTTTTGGGTAGTGAGGCTGTTTCACTAAAAAGAACTCAAGTAGACTTTAGTAGAGTAGACAGTAGAGTGTAGTCGTATTTGTATAACCCATTTTCATCAGTCCTAGATAGAGTCACATCATAGTTGGATCGTCGGAGACTAAGATCTTAAAAGCCGCATGTTTTAGAACTTAGAATCTCTTTGGAGCCTACATTTGAAATATTTTTCTAATTTCAGAAATAAAGTTTTTTTAGTTTTTTTTAGTGTCATAATAAACAGTAAATCTTCCTACTGCATTTATTTTCTACATTTTTATTTGACGGACAATATTTAAAAACCCATTTTCACAAGATGTCACATAGATTGCAACAGATTGCACAAACATTTCAATGATTTTATATGTAGTTGATATTTCGTCTAAAAAAGAACAGTTTTCAACAAAAAATTGAATATGTGGTTCAATTTTCGGGGAAAACATTTAATTTCAACGACACAAAATAAGCTTATTTTTAACAAAGTAAAACATTTTCAAAGAAAAATAATGTTTTTTTCAGATAAAACAAAGAAATTAAGAAATTAAATGAATAAAAAATAATTCGCAACAAAATATCTCAATTTTAAACCACAAAATTATGTATTTTTCAGCTAAAACAGACGCATATCCAACTAAAACAGACCAATTTTCAATATCTAAAAAAATGGACTTTTGTTCAGAAAGATTAATTTTCTAAAAAAAGTGTCCACTTTCCCAAAAAGTTAATACATTTCAAAATAAATAATTTCAGTTTCAAATAACAAATATCAACTTTCAACCAAATAGATTAATTTTCATCCAGAAAAGGTCAATTTTCAACCAAAACTAGAAGAGTTGAATTATCCGTCAAAAATCTAACTGCTTTCTAACAAAGCGGATGTTCAGCAAAATTGTTCAATTCTTTACAAAAATAGTTGAATTTCGAACCAAAAAGTTGAGTTTTCAACTAAAACAATGAATCTCCAACTGAAATAGTTCAAGTTTCAAAACAAAGAAATTGATTTTTGGTATGAAAAAAGATAAATTGTGGAACAAAACTGAAAATATTCTAGTTTTAAGTGAAGAAAAAAAAAACAATGTTCAACCAAAAAAGACCAATTTTCAACTAAAAAAGATAAATTCTTAAGGAAATTTTGAACACCTTTCTACCTTAGCGACACTTTTTTATTTGTAAACTTATTTTCACATGAATAGCGACATCGAGTTGAAAATTTGGGATAAGAAATAAGAAGCACTAAGAAACACGTCTCTGGTCCTAAATTTTCATAATTATGAACAAAGTTTCTTTTATAAATAATTTTTATTTCTCGCTTATTTCATAATTATAAAAATTTAGGACCAGAGCAGCGTTTCTCAGTGTTTCTTATTTATTATCCCAAATTTTCAACTCGATGTGGCTATTCGTGTGAAAATAAGTTCACAAATGAAAAAAGTGTCGGTAAGGTAGGAAGCCGGTCACGTGACCCACTCGTCACATGGCCTTAAGGATTCACAATTTTAGTGGAAAATCCCTTTTTTTTGTTACAAATTATTTTTTTAAACTGAAAATTTCATTATTTTGTTGAAAATCCAACTGATTGGTTGTAAATTAACTTTTTTGCTGAAAATTCAATTGTTTTGTAGAAAATTCATATTTTCGGCTCGAAAATTAAATTTGGTATAAAATTCAACTACTATTTGGCGCAAAATTAAATTGTTTCATAGAACTTTCTTTTTTGTTTTAATTGAGAATGAATTCTCAATCAAATTGGAACTACTTCATTTTTCGTTAAAAATTAATCTTTTTTAATTTAAAAATTCGACTATTCAATTATGAAAATTTAAAAACGAAAACAATAGAAACTAAAAATTAAATCAAATCGTATTTTCTCGTAGAAAATTCAACTGTTTGGATAAAATTTTATGAATTTTATAGAAAGTTCGTCTTCTGTAGTAGAAAATTAATTTTATTGGTTGAAAATTCCTCGGAAAATTCAACTGCTTCGTAGAACATATATATGTATTTGGTTGAAAATTCGTCTTTTTTTTTGTAGAAAATCAATTTTTTGTTGAAAAATTGTATTTCCATGTTAAAAATAACACTATTTGGTATAGAATTCCACCCTTGGTCATGAAAATTCAACAGCCCTTTAGAAAATTCGTTTTCTTTTTATTTAAAATTATTCTTTTTAACTGAAAATTTAACTATTCGATTTTTGCTTTTAAATTGATCTTTTTTAGTTAAAATTTCAACTATTTCGTTGAAAATTCATGTGTTTTTTTTTCTAAATATCTTTTTTAATAGAAAATTAATCTTCTTGGTTTGAAATTTAACTATTTGTTAGAAATTATATGTATTTTGTTAACCATTCGTCTTTTTTGCTGGAAAATTAATTTTTGTTTGTTCAAAATGCAACTGTATGGTTGAAAATTAAGATGTTTTATTTGAGGATTCAACTATTTTGTTGAAAATTCGTCTTTTTTGGTTATATTCAACTGTTTTTATTTAAAATTAAAATCTTTTTTTGGTTTATATATCAACTACTACATTTTTTTGGTGAAAATTAGTATTTACATGTTTAAAATTCAACTTTTTTAGAGAATTCGCACGCTTGGCTTATAAATTAAACAATTTGGTAAAACATTCAACTATTTTGCGGAAAATGTATGTAATTTGTGGAAAATCCAACTTTTTGGACGAAAATTTAACTAGTTGATTGATGTTCCCTAATCAGCGATTGGAACAATATGTAGCCAAGTAGCGAACAAGTTAAAAAATATGTTTTAAGGAAAAGTAAAGAAATAGCGTTAGTAGACAATTATGAGAAAATAGTGTATTTAGTGTAATTTTGTTCGAAATAGTAAAATAGTGCAATCGCTCAAAAAAGTGTTAAATATAGCGACAATAAAGGTAGTGAGTCCGAGGCCTGTAAATAGAAAAATGATGAGTAAATGTTACGCAAAGAAACGGTGAAAGAGGCAAGTGCTAAAGCATGTTTAAACGCTCCTTGTGGTTTTCTTTTACCTATCTCGTTACAAATGTCCGCATCATTATCGAGCGCTGGATAATTACTCTTAATTAAACTCAATTTAAGCCCCGCAATACTCTACAGGTTCAAAGTTCAATCACCGCCCGTGAGAGAGACCAGTTATTGTATAATTTTAATGATTCTCAATTTGACCAATAATATCTGAAGCTATGTTTTTTTACCTATAAAAACCCTAGATTAATTTTTAACAATGGTACTTATTATCTGATTACAGATGGCAAGTCATATCCGACATGCACTAGCATTAGTGCTCTCTGTTCTTCTGCTGACCGTGACAGCAAATACACCTGTTCATATAATGTCCAAGTATCAGCTGATCACGTCGACCACCTTAAATTGGTTACCGCACTCACACTACAGAACTTCCCACGAAATTGTGATTGGTGGATTTGAAGTCGTCAAAGAAGTATCAGGTTGGTATAAATCCATTAACTCAATACAAAAATTATGACCAACAAAGAAATCTTGAACTGGAAATAATTAGCGACGGCAGTAGCTGGGTGGTGATTCTGGTCTCATCGAGATCACAAACGTTAAGCACGGATGGGCGCGGTTAGCGCTCGGATGGGTGACCTTCGTGATTCTCGTTTAGTCATGTTTTTAGTGCGGTTACCTACTATCGAGCGGAGAGGTTTTGACGCCGAGTATAAATAATAGGGGTTTCCAGACTCTTATGTCGGTAACCGGCTGTGCTCAGCAGTTTTCCACTTCCCTGACCAAATTTTTAGGCGAATTCGAGCGCTTCTAATAAAAATTCGGCTGCAGGCAGTAGGGGATTTTAGAAATTGAAAATCCCACAGGACGAAGTACGTCCGGCATTGCTTGGTATACATGGACCGGGAAACCGAGAATTTTTCGAGACCGAAAAAAAAAACGGGAAATGACAGTGAATTTATTTTTTGATTGAGAATTTTACAAATTTTTAGAAGAAAAATCTATTCAAACACTTGAAATATATATTTTATATCACATTATATAATGCCATTTAAAATAAGTTCGATTAGAATTTTGTTTTAAGTGTTAAGTTCAATTGTTAATTTTTTTTTCAATTATTAAATCATTCAGTTTACAATGCGTAATCCTAAAATCTTTTACTTTACAAATTTTCCATTTTAGTTCTTCATTCTAAGCGTAAATTTTCAATTCAATTTTTTAAAATTTCAGTTCGAGTATTAAAAATTGTACAATAATTTATTTTACAAGACGATTCTGAATCTATTAAAAATTAAACAATTTACAGATTTTAACGTTGAAAATTGAAAATTTCCAATTCGAAAGCCTTAGTAGTTAAACAAATTTAAACGTCCGATTGAAACTTTATAAACTATTTTCAAATTTGCAATAATTTCTAATCAATAGATTCATAATTAAACGCTTTTGATCAATTTTAAATCACATTCAAATATTATTTCAGTCTAAAATATTCCATTTGTAACTCATAGAATTTGAAATTTTTTAGTTAAAAAAAAACACTTTTTAATACTTAGCAATATTTTAGTGCTCATTTAAAATGAGCAATTATAAATAAAATATTCAAAAGAAAACAAGTTAAAACTAAATTGTTTGGAATAGAAAGCCTTGAATCGTTAAAATTTCAGAGTGCTAAATTTAAATTTTGAACGCTACAACTATTAATTTGAAACGACTTAAAATTAATATAATTCAACTTAAAAAGATTTCTGTATAAAAAAAGGTTTGAATTTCACAGTTCTATGTTTAAAAGAAAGGGAAGTCATTTTGGTATTTAATTTTATCCCGAATTGGAAAAGAAATTTTTTTTTGGTTTTTTACATTTTTATTGAATTTGGCGGGCAAATTTTCTATTTTTAACAATTTTATTGAGTTTATGACAAGGAAATTTAAGTTTTTAATTTTTGTTTGATTAGCAGAGGGACATTTTATATTTTCAAGATTTTTATCGAGTTTGAAAAGAGGAAATTTTGGTTGTCCATATTTTGTGAGTTGGAAGAACGATCATTTTTAATTTTTAACATTTTTATTGAGTTGGAGAGGAGGAAAATTTTGTTTTCAATTTTTTCTAAATTGGAAAGGACCATTTTTTATTTTAATTTTTTTTTCTGAATTAGAAGAGGGAAATTTTTGTTTGTACGATTTTTAACTACTTGGAAGTGAGGACACTTTTTACTTTTAATTCTTTCTGAATTGGAAGAGGGATATTTTTTTGTATTTTTATTGACTTAAAAGAGGGTAATTTTTATCTTCTTTGAAGAGAGGAAATTTCAATTTTCATTTTCTTCTGAATAGGAAGAGGGGCTTTTTTTGTTTTCAAGATTTTTCTGAATTGGAAAAGGGACATTTTTTTATTTTTAAGATTTTTCTCTAGTTGAAAGGGAGAAAATGTTGGTTTTTTAGTTTGTTCTAAATTGAAAGACGCACTTCTTTTGTTTTGAACAATTTTGTTGAGGGACATTCTTTCTTTTTTTTATTTGCATTTTTATTGAGTTAAAGGGGGGAGCTTTCTATTTATAATATTTTTTTCTGAATTGAAAAAGGGTAATTTTTTATTTTATTAATATTTTTATTTTGTTGGAAGGGAGGTAATTTCGATTTTCAGTTTTTTATGAAAAGGAAGAGGGACTTTTTTTTAAAAGATTTTTCTCGAGTTGGATGGGAGGAAATTTTGTTTTTTAAGCAGGGTGTCTAGCGTTTCTTTAAAAAAAATATTCAAGGACATTTTCAGGTTTTCCAGGACAAAAAAGTTAATTTTTCCAGGTACCTTTTTTTTAAAGTGAAAAAAATACTTTTCACGAAGTATAGTAGAATTTGTAGGTCTAGTAGAACTAAAAAAAAGTTTCATATGCGACAT
>JAABKJ010010199.1:0-11024 GCA_011634705.1 Andricus grossulariae
AATGGGATTTACCGCGGTCCTACTGGGAGCCGATGTCATTTTTTAGATGACAGTTACTCCCAGTGGGACCCTGCGGTAGTTGTTAACCTTTAGTTTTTAATTATATATTGTCTGGATAAATCGAAGATGCAGCGAAAATGGGAGTATCTTTCATTACACGCCCTTTTATTGCATTACAACTTGTAAATTGATTGATTTGCTTAGAAATTATGTACGGCTTTTTAAAAGTTTCCATACAAAGTTAGCGCTTGGCAGAAACAGTTTTTCCTGAATATCTCTGTTCAAACTGAAATTGAGCTAAGGAGGTTTCTAGTCTGTATCTAAGTAAGCTGTTTTTAAGTATTTAAACTAAATTTGTAACTGTTTGACCCAAATTACTATTTTCTTTACACGACGTTGCTTTAAAATTATTCTTCCACTTGAAGTACATTATTATGAAGGTTTAAGACTAATTTGGCTTTGAACCTTATATTGGTGCATGCAATAAAAGGCTTCGGAGTTGATAATTCGAATTTTTATAGTGCTGTAATTAGAAGAATTCTATGAGGATATTTCTTTCGGAAAAATTAGTTACCCTTTGAGCACCTTTTTTTCGAAGGCTTCGAAGTTGACATTTCAGGTTCCTCCCATAGGTTTTGACGTCATCTCAGAAGCGCAGTTGGAAAATGCGCAGTTTTGTAAGATTTATTTTTTTATTTCAATTTAGTGTAATTCTCACGATAATTTTTCTCACTGGTTGTGAAAGCAGAGAACCCCATTTTTCCTGATTGGACTACGAATCAGATAATCCTATACGGATAAGGAAGGAGCTAGGACTTAAGACGTGGATTTTTCGCGTTCTATTAATTTCTCATCCAATTTGTAATAGCGGGTGATTTTCAGTCCTTGGGTTTTCGTTGAAGATCGATGGCTATGATAAAAACGAGGCTCTTTGACTATCTGGACGTTCCTAGCACCGAATCATGATTAGAATTGAGCTCCGTCCATCGAAATTCTAGAGGGCTCTTTGGTACCTTGACTGAGTTTCCAGAAGGATGGATTGATTTGCAGAGATTCCTCGAAATAAACTTCAAGGATTCATCCACGAAAGAAAAATTCAGCGATGTTCCATTTCTTGCAATCTTGAATTTCACTGCTAACGAGGTGTCTTCGTCATCGTCGACGTCGTCGTCGTCTTTTCAGACCTGAGGGATTTTGCATCGACGACTTGGCGAGCCATCGATTTATCGAGCATCAAATAAAGACTCAATGAGAAGAACTTCATTCTTCACGTATTATCTCATTTTCTTCGATAACGTCAAGCTATCACGCTGGATACCTCTCAACTCATGCGGAACATTCGCATCAGAATTCAGTATCCAATTACGAACCTCACCGCAAATCGAATTTCCTCAATTGCCACATTCGCAAGCCCTTAAGCAGGGCCTGAAATCTGAAATTGAGAAGAACGAGTATATGAACGACGAAAACGTTGACGGAAGCCCGCGATGGCATAATTTCATTTTAAACTTAGACACGCCATGACATAGTCTAATTTCTATTCCTTCTTCTGCAGTGGAAGGTGATAAAATGTACATTAATGTATAGAGTGATTAACTATTTACCGAAATAAACATATCTGGCGATAATTTGCTCTGCTTCCTGACCAAAAAATGTTCAAATTTTTTAAATGTTAGATAAATTTACAAGGATACAAAAATTCAAGGTATGAATAAATATGTTTCGAATGGTGTTTTAAAATTAATTGAAAATTATACTGAATAGGGACTCGGATAACTTTAGAATTACGGAAAACTTTTCATTGGCTTTTCAAAATTAAATATTTGTGTATAACTAAGTTGTATTTCTTTCATTGTTAGACCAATAAAAATTGAGTAAGAAAATGTTCTATTATATTCTGACTGAAAAGATCGAGTCTTTTAAACATGAAAGGTCGCAAATGGTCGCTATTGCAAAATTCTAACTTAAAGAGAGCACTATCATTCCTATACAATTTATACGAAATTTGAATTTTCACAATTTCTCCATTCTAAATAGAAAGTTTCAGTCAGATCTCTCGAGCTTCTAAAGTATTGACATATTTGCTGAGATACGGACGGACGCCCTAATCTCGGTATAAGGATTTTGTGAATTTGTAAAGCCTGAATATAATGCATTCCTAATTAATGAAAAAGAGATATTGCATTCTATATTTAACCACAAAGTATATAAATTCAATTAAATTGTGTAATATTTGATTTACCTTCATATTATTTTCTCCGTGCAACTACACATTGTTGTGTCAAAAATTCTACATTACCAGGGAAATACTGAAAGTTCATTGTTCCTTTTTTTTGTAAAAAATTTTACGTAACAGCAAATTTTCACTTGCAAATTTGGATTTTGCTTTCGCCATCTCTCTCTTATTGTCTGCTCTTCTTCGGAACACGATTCAAACACCAGGAAGTATTTGGATGAATTTCTAGAGTGAATCCATATAAGTTCAAGTCTGTTCTCATTTGTGAAATTAGAGACAGTTAACTCGTTTGTAGATGCATAAGCGGGTTGTAATTTCCTTTTCGAAGCACGATGCGGAGGCGAGACGGTTCCGCATGCGGATTCTTGTCACCACCAATACATATTTGCACGTAGGGAAATAGGGCTGCCACCTCACGATGGTCTAAATATATTCAGACGACATTTACAAGCCAAATTGAAGGTAATAGTGTGCGCGCGCTCGGAAGTAGAGGGAGAATGCGATTCGTTCGCGAAAGACAAATTGATTTTGAAATGCCGCTAGCTGGTACCCTCGCGCAGGGAAACCGGTTCGATCGTTGCACAGGCTGCATTTGTCGATGATTTAAATTATACGTACGAATTCGTCGAAGTGATCTGAAATTGCAACCAGGGTATGTTGAATCGAACAATTGTCAAAATAGTTGAAGATGATGTTTAAAAATCCAGAATCCTTAAACGCGTTTGATTGATATTGTCAAACTTTTGTAGGGACATCATTCTAGCAGATTTACAGAAATGATGTGATGAGATATCAGATTTGATAGGGTTAGGTTACTTTCTGAGTGGAAAAGTATTTTATTTAAATAAAAAATACCGTTTTACTGAAGCAATTGCAAATTTGAAGGAAATAATTACCTTCAGTCGTGTACACTTGGAAAATTTGCGAATAAAATGAAATAATTGACAACAGTAAATTGGCAGGTAATTACGAGCTGCGACGCTGGAATATAATTAAAGTTTGATCACATCATTGCGCCACAGTTACGAAAGCTTCTTCAGTTTTCTATAGTTCTTGAAACTTGCTCAGTAAATGAAAACTGAGTATGAAGCATGACGCTTTGAGCGCGCAAGTCCACGTCTCACTTTTTCAATTTCTTAATAAACATCGTACACCTTTTTCACCGTCTCGAGGTCGACTGCTGAGGCATCATAAATTACTCTCTCTCTCTCTCTCTTTGTTTCCGTTCGTCTTACCTCCAACAAAGTAACAAACTCTCCTCTTTCTCACCATTTGCTTCTTTCTCTTTATGACAAGTTACAGTATCGCCCTATGTAAGTTTAAAGAAAATTACCAAGGAGCTGAAGAGAAGAACGTGATAGGCAGCTATAAGAAATTAGAGAACTCTTATTATTAGTCAGATTATCGATCAAAATATTATTTATTTTGGAATATTTCAACAATATAGTTATTCAATTATGAAAATCAAAAAGGTCTGTAACACTATAAATTAAATTACTTACAAAATCAATTTATGATCTTCATCCCATAAGGTATGCTAGAAGATATGAATTTGGAATTTTGTATTAATATCAAATAATAATGTTTACTTTCTTTTCTCAATCATCAAATCATTCTTTCTCTATGAGAGAAAAAAACATTTTTCTCTTGTACATGTTCCAATTAGAAAAATTACTGCATATAAATATAGACACTTTTTAATGTTTTTAATAATGTCGTAATTTGTTCAGTAAAAAAAATATTATAAAGCACTCGATGCATTTTCGTTGAAGGAAGCTGCCGTCATAAAAAGTACCACCTACATATGTAATGAAAATTAGTCAAATCATTTTTCTCAATTAGCGCTATCTGCCTGTCTCCTTACACTACTGTACACCTCCAACATTATGAACTTACACGGAAGATCACTACACCCAATAGGGTTAGCACTTTAAAAGCATATATTATTATGAAATGGATTAGCAATGGTAGCATTTTATTAAGCTTCCCTGGATTCTCCTGCATCCTAAGCAGTCTCGGTTTTCCATATATTCTGTTTTATTTCCACTCTCTTTTCCAGTATTATTTATTATTTATCTCTTCAGTCAAGTTTCCCCCGGAAACTTTTAAATAAATATTTTCAATTATGTCAGAAGGTTTCAGAGTCATTTAATTGAGAACAAGCACATGATAAAGCCATTTTCGAATGAATCTAATATATCAGGTCAGTCCATAAGTTCGTGTGTATTTTTTAACGTTGAGTAAGTCTTTCTTTTTCAGTCTTTTCACAAACAAGGCATCCATATGTTGTTGAAACGAAGGCAATTAATTATAGATAACTATGACAAATATATAATTGATTAACTGAATATACTCTGTGTCTTTTGTTTACTTTTCCAGTGTTGAAAAATGCACATGAACTTATGGCCTGCGCTGATATCTTGTGAATAGTACGCACTACTAAATTTGAAAATAACTTAATGTAGAATTTATTAGCATTTGATTGCTTTCGAATACATTGTAGCTGCTGGCTGCATAGCAGAATATATACAGGACCCAAATGTGAAGTAACAAATTAAATAATAGAGGAAGTCTTAATTTAACTAGATTGATCGAGGAGGAATATCCTGAAATATTATCGACCAAAAAGTGTTAGTCAAAATAATTTAGGTTTATGGTAACAGTCTTACCGAAAAAAAAAAAATATTTGGAAAATACGGTCGCAGAAAATGACAATATATTTTCAATAGGGAATAAACAATGGGACACACAGGAAAAAATTCGAAAAGCATCGAAATAAGCTGTTAGGGACATTAGTATATTTATTCGGAAAGAAATCGGAAACTTTCATAAGGAAGCACACGCAGTGGGACACTTCAGGATATGTTCAAAAAGACGTTGAAAACTTTCGGATGGCTTGGGAAAATAGTGAACAAAGTTCACATGCAATTCGGAAAAGCTAGGAACGAACCCTCTTTCCGAACCTTTCCATTTGTTCCGTTAAGGTCAGGATTTTTATTGACAAACAATTACCTTATATACCTGTAATGGTTACATATATTTTTCTGTTACCGTTACAGATATGTGTAATATCGTTCGTGAGTGCCAACATATTCGAAGTTTGCAAACTACAAGAAATTATTTATTTTGCATTACTTTGAAAAATTGTATGGCAACTAAAGAAGATTCAAAGTTACCATATAAATTGCATGGATACTCGAACAGCCTCTCAATTTCTGTAATGCACCGTAGACTACTTAACTAGAATATTTTAGAGTAACTGTAGTGAATTAATTATTTATTGCACTATCAGTATATTAATTCGAAATTTACAAACTGTAGTTGCATAAAAGTCATTTTAATACTTTTGAGACTTAAATAGTTAATAGATATTTCTAACTATCGTAACAAGCTGACATCTCTGGGCTAGTAATTCGCTCTTCTTTTCACTGTTTTCAAGATTTCGCAGACCGTGAGATCGATCGTGTCTTGCTGGGCTTGGCCGTCGGGGCGCCAGGAAGACGCGACGCCAACGGATCAAACGATCAGGAGAGGGAGTACACATTTAACCCCTTACTAACTGCAACCAAATCTTCTATTGATATCTGTACAGTGCCACAAACCTTCTTCTGGTGTAAGTCGATCCTTCTACGAAGAACCACTAGTACGCCCCTCGCCTAGTAGAATTTTAGTGCTCATAAAGCCTAAATTGGTTTCTACACGTCGCACTTGTTAGATATATCGTCTTTGATGTTGAAACACGCGAAATGTAGCAAATCTTATTAGGATTTCAATTTTAATGATCCAGTTAAATCGCATCTGAATTATATATGCATTTGTTTATCGAAAATTTTAATAAAACTTTCCGGAAAGAAAACTGGCTTGAATTTCAGATTGCTAATCGGCAAATAATTTTCATATCAAAGGATTACAAAAGCTTCCAAGAATACTGCTATAATATGTATAATAATTTAATATTCTCATTCATCATTGTCTACAAACTCATTTTTCCAGACAGAAAATTTTACCAAACAAACTGACATTTGCGTCGCAGTCCATCACACGCTGTAACCACCTATCTCACGGCCGTGAGGCATGACTGCAGTTGTAATAATTGGACCGCGATTTCCCGCGAGTTCCCTCTCCTGTATGACCAGCATGAGTGAATAAAACGCGATAGAGTTGACATTTTGACAAAGTGCTTACACGTATAGTGTTGTAATTCAAGGCAACACTAATTTTCAGTAATATCAACAAACTGCAGGTCTTTTAAAATTCGATGGAAACTACTTGATTATGTAAGATATCAAAGAATTAGTTCCCAGTGCTACCACATCTCCACTACATAAAAATCTAGACAGGAATGCGTGAAGCAGTGAAGACGGAGTAGTTCGACCGTAGACGCTTAATCTTAAAGTATTGCGGCATTGATATTCACAATATGCACTTTGGAAAAATCTAGTATATATAGTTATCAAATTGTCAACTGTTTGTAGCGTTTTGATCCACTAGCGGAACAAGTTTTCATATAAGAAATATGTTTTTGCATATTTTATATACGAGTACAATAAATGTCAGAAGAATTTTTTTATTTTTTTTATTTTACGGAGAGAGAAAAAAGCTCTGAACGTCGTATTTACATTATACAATACTCAAACTAGAATACCTCTTGTGTGAAAATTCTGATGAAGTCCCATGAGGCATTGGTGCGTCTGCCGTAGTTCTCGTGTGGCCGCAACAGGCTAAACTAACAAGATACTCATGAAGCTTATAATGTTCTGATTAGATTTTCTTGTTAATGAATTTCTAATATAATTAAATGTTTAGTGCAGCAACCGAATAACATAATTGATACTATGATTAATTTTTTATATATTGATTTTTGTTGCCAACATTGTCGTCGCTGATATTAATAGTTTTCTTTAATGTTTCACGTGTTAATGATAATGGGCGGATGTTAACCAGGTGAGTACATATAATTCAGGGCTAGCGCCTTGCGCTATTCCAGAATATCTCTGTTTATCCCTATCGCGTCATGTGGTTCGTTGTCGTACGTGCCCATCGCGATTTCGCATCCATATGTACTTACCTGTTTGCATACTAAACCTCTTCAACGTACAAATTACTGCTGTTATTTGATAGTGCAAACAACATGCACCTAATGTATGCAGCAGCAGGAATGATCAAATCGATACCATGAACGACTGATTAGGGTCTTTGCTAGAAGGGTTTTGGTTGCTTCCATCATATTGATGTTTTTGTATTGACTGTCATTGATTGATTATTGATTATGAGGATACTCGAGGTATTATAAATTTTCGAACAAAACTGGCATTTATTGAAGCACTCAAGCCATGAAAATAATTGGGTTCCGGAAATTCACTCAAAAAACGATATTTATACGATTGCTTTCCATTCTTTTAAAATTACTGAGAAAGAATATTTCTTTCTAAACTTATGTAAAATACTTTTATTGACAACAGTCATACAGAATTTTGTAAGAGAACATCCACAAATTGCGTAAAACATAGTATGTAAAATATTTGAATTTCAACCAAATAGTTTTCATTACATAAAACGAAAAAAAAAAGTTGAAATAATTATAAGTTGTTATCGAATGACTACAGAAATAGCTAATGCAGATAATTAATAAACGTTGACACAATACGCATGAAACAATTTCCATTCACTTTTTTCTACATAAAAAAAATTTAATACATTTTGGAATGAATTTGAATGTTTTATATAAAACGGAGTGGATAGACTGTTGGTACCGGTAAAGTTTGGTTATATGGATTGTGAAACTGAATATACTGGAGGTTCAACTATAGGACAGCCTGACAGATAGTGTAACCTAATATCCACGGAATGTCAAAAATTGGTGTTCAATTGGACTATCCCAGAGTGTCAGCTTGACGATCCTGGATTGTTAAACTGACGATCTGGGAAGTGTTAGCTTGAGCATATCAAACTTTAAACTCGATTATCCTGGAGTGTCAACTTAATAATCCAAGAAAGTTCAATTTGAGTATATGAAATAGTGAAAACTAATATATTGAGATACTCAAAATAGATATCTCTGATAGTCAAAATGTCTCTCTCGCGTAGTGAAGATTTCTTTAATTGATTCAAAATATTCATTTTATCACATACCAAAGAAGTAATGTGCTGACGTTGGTATTCGTAATCAACGTATATAAATATTTATAAATTCTTTGTGTTATAAAAAAACTATAGTTTTTTCATTAAAAATTAAAAACTATAGTTTTTCAAAAACACATAGAATATATTTAGACATACATTGATATATTTGAAATACTGAAGTCAGGTTACTGTTTTGGTATGTGATCAAATTAATTGAATGCATATATTGATATACTTAAAGGCGGTTAAAATAATATTCCTATGATTTCAAATGAACAGACTCAATTTTTATTTGTAATCAATAAAATATTATAAAAAGCCTCTACTTAAAGATATAGTTTCTAGCCTACTCCAAATTTGTATTAAAATTCTCAGGCATGAAAATAAAACAAAGTATTTACGTAAGTCTAGTTATATTGCACTTCTTTTGACAATATACATTTCTGATAAATCTTTGTATAAAAGAACTGGTCGATAATTCGACAAACATAACTGCTTCACAAAAATCGTTTTGGAAGTTTTTTTAATTTCGTAAGCAAAGCCATGTCCTCAAAACGCCACAGTTTTAAAAAGTTCACAGTGAGACAAAATATCGTTATTTTGCGATGAAATAAAAATTTATTTGATTTTTCCAAACACTGGAAACTCATCGCCTTCTTCAATGCGAACTACGAAATCACTCTTATATTGTATATTAAAAATGTTCATCATATCACATACAGAAAATCGTCTGCGATAAAATTAGTCCTATTTGACAAAGTTTTGGCAGTTTCTTCACTTAATTCTTCTAAACGACCACTTGAAAATTAGGATTAAATCGTTTATTTCAAAGAAGACGATTAGAAAGGATCAACTGCTGCTTAATAGCGATGGTTCTGCAGATGTTAACTCTTGTGAAGACAGAGCGTACAGATAATTTCCCTTCTCTGTGTTTTGCTTCTTCCCTATACATTGAATCGACCCTAGAGGACCCATTGTTTTTATAATTTTGCTATGATGAATCATGAAATGATGCTTGGGTTTTAAAGCGCCAAACAGTGTTATGTATTCGCTGTGATGTTCAGAAATAAGGTTGTCTAGGCAATCACAAAATCCAGAATCGAAAGTATTACAAGTTAAGAGCGATAGAATTCGTCTCATTTTAATTAGTAATTGCCAGTATTCGTTTTCCTCTGGTATAAAGCGACCAAACATAATTGGCATATAAGCGAAAAAAGTAAGCATTTTGGTAGCTGACATTTTAATAAATTTCTTTTTGATTTGGTCCTTAGTAATAACGTGGGGTTTACATGACTCAAATTGGTAATCAAAGTTGCGTATTATGGAATTGAAATGACCGTCATTTAAAATCTTATTAACAAGAATGAGCTGGTGGAAAACTGAACCTGTTTCATAGGGTAAAATCCCCTCATCAAGATCATGCATGGTGTCGGCGAAGATATTTTAAACGTAGTGATAATAGGGAACGTCATTAAAAGCGCAGTATTCTTTTACGCCAGTGATGTGAAAATTATCTATTGATACATCAATATTATAATTAACTTTCGTTCTTAGAAGGGCATCCCGAATCTCTGTCGCGTACTGGGCTTCATTTTTGCTCAATTTGCATAATCTGCAGTAAGAATTAGCCTTGAACTTCTTCAATATTCTCTTTATCGTCGACTTCTTTGAATCCACCCAATTTTCTTTGGACCGTATGGTATCTGAACCATAATTTGCCAAAATTAGGAGTTTTATTCGAGTTTTACGTTTTGGGTTTACCGGCCACAAAATATACCGATGTTCTGTCATTCGGATAGGCTTGGATGATTTCAACAGCGGCTTGCAAAATCGTTTCTTTTATAATCCTGGAAATATATTATTAGGTCAGAAAAATATACTTAATATTGATTTGTTTTATTCACGTATTATTTTTTAAAATTGATTTATCCTGTTTGAAATTCCCTTTCAAAATGTGTTTGGGTGCAACTTACACATTTTTATAAGAATAATTCTGGAATAGAAATTCGACGACAGAATGAACTAAGTGCTTCCTCGACTTGGGCTCTAAGTTATCACCTGACTTCAAGACCATCCGGTCTTCGAAATTCGTTGCGAGATGCGCTTTAATTCCCTAAAAATAAGTTTTTGTAATGAAAACTAAAAATAATTATCAAGTGCATTCAGAAGAAAAATAGTGGATTATTCCACTTACATTGGGAAAAATCAACGTTTGGGGGGCTGGGAATGACCCAGCTGAACTGTCATTGAATCTAGCTGCAGGCAGGTTTGCTCTTTTTGGTGCAATTTCAGGCGCATCCACTGAATTAACCGAATTTATATCTAAAAGAAGCTGACTGTCTTCGCCCACTGTTGTATCATCCCCTGTTATCAAACATGATTGTTACCTCTACAAATTATACAAATGGCTATTAAACATAATTTTTTACGAAGCGCATAATTCGAATAATTTTTTGTAATGCTTACACACATTGGGATGCATAGAACTGATGCGAAGAGAGCGTGAAGTAGATGTCCCTGAAAGATTAGATGCCTCTGAGGTTGAAGGAACCAAAGTAAGCACCTTTGAGGTGGCCGAAGGGGCTGAACTAGGCTTCGCAATATCTGAGGAAGAAGCTGCGGATCCGTCCTTAAGCTTAAAAAAGGTTTATAATTAAAACAAAAT
>JAABKJ010010200.1:0-11024 GCA_011634705.1 Andricus grossulariae
TACGAGCTAGCTTGGATATTTGGACCCCGTAATCGAATTCAGCAACCCCGAATATATATAGATATTCTGATTAAGTCCACCGGACATTAAAATACTTTGTTTTTTTGTAAAAATATATAAGAAAAATCGCTGTTTTCGTCGATTTTACGTCGATTCTTGCGTTTTTTGGAAAAATGCGAGCTAACTTTGGTATTTGGACCCCGGATTTGGATTCAGCGACCCCAAAAACATATAGATATGACGGTGTAGTCCGCCGGGCAGACCACTTTTTTCTGTGTGCCGGTGTAATTAATAATTTTCTTTGACATGCTATCTATTACAAAACATTAATATTCTATTATTTATTAACTATTAACTGCACTCGGACTTATTTGCAGAGGTTAGGAATTGATTGATGAATTGTATTTTAAATAAATAATAAAATAAAATAAGAAAAAATAGAAATCAAATAGATGAATAATAAATTTTTGTATTAAATTTTAAATAAACAAATTAATTAAAATGAAAAATTACATACACCAAGTTTTACTTTGTATGTTGGTGCACTTATTTATGTGTGTCTTATGACGTCGCTGCATATTCTGCACATGCCGTCGGACTTCAATTCTTGAACTTTAATTATATTAGTTTCAGCCAATTGTTTGCACAGTGACACAGCCGATTGTCGCACAAGAAAAAATCTGTTAGTCGCCACCGTGGCGCCACCCGTTTACCTGCACATAGTCAATATGGCCGTCGCATCACTCTCAGTGCCATTTAGGTGCCGAAATCAGCCAAACAGGCACTCAAACGGCACTGGAGGCTCAGTGCTGTTCGCCAGTGTCGTTTCAGTGCCTTTTCAACGGCAGTGTAGGCATAATCACTCATTAGGAATTTTAGGAGTAATTTAATACAAAATTCAGGAAGCGTGGCAAAATCTAAAAGCGCCGACTAAGCACTGTCATTGATAATTAAAAGATGCGCATACCAAGATAAGATAAAACGTTCCCAAGTTGAATTCCAACATTATTTTTAGAGCGTGAGAAATAGGATATACTAGATGAGTCAGAACTCCATAAAAATGTCTTAACTCTAGGTTAGTGATAATGTACGACACGTGTTAAAAGAAAGGAAATTAGATTGCGGAACAAGTATAGGGTTAACTAGTCAATAGCAGTTTTCGTGTGGATAGAACGTTTCTAGATTAACTTTCACGTGCCTGCAAGTCATAAAGATGACTAAGGGTTTTGGATGGGAATAAGTCTATAAAAGTGAGATAATGCCCAGCAAAGACCGTTAAGATTTTATTGAGCATCCATCGGTTTCAACTGTTTCACGAATCTACTTCGGAATTTATTAAACGTAACTTTGAACAATTTTTAACTTGTAACAATTATTAAGAAGACCTCTAAATTGTGAGAGTGCGTGACCTAATTTATATTTATTTGAGCAGATAATTAAAGGATAATAGTTTGCTGTAATTTACAGTGTTACTTTTTGTGAATAGACCCCTTTTCATCCCAATTTCAGGCAACGTTTCAGCAGTAATGAACAATAATAACTCGTTCATTTAGAAGAATATACAAAAATTATCATTCGAATTTGGTGGCGTTCGCGGAACTTCTACAACTCTACAACATAGGGCCAGGATAGGTCCAAGACGTAACAGTTGCAGGGTTACACGTAACTCGAAGTTTTATACGTGTAATACGTATTATACGTAAGAAATGTAATAAACGTAAAAAATGGCGGACTAGAAAGGTTGTGGCGGTGGTGGGTAAGGGAAAAGAGCATAATATAACCTCACTTATTCCGGAAGGCGTCTGGGTCTTCTTAGCTTGAACTGATCTCGTATTGAAACGTTTGTCACGTTCCTTTATAAAATTTTCGATCAATTTTTCCAAGAACTGAAGTTTGAGCGGTTGAAAGTTGAAAATCAAGCTGTTTCAAAATGCTCTTCTTGTAATAGTATTAAAAAAAATACTAGCTACGACCGTCTTCTAGCTCACAAGCATGTAGGTATATGAATATTGTTGACCCTTCGTTAATATAAAGGATTGTATTTAATTTTTAAAATCTTTTCACTTCGTATTTATTTTAACTTAAGAAACATCTGCAAACCAAAAGACCTTCTGGAAGTTCCGCCACAGAAAAGACGTGAAGTAAGTGTATTTCAATTATACTTAATGCTGTTGATTCCTAATTGCAAGATATCTTTCTCTATTCTCTAAATCAAATCTATTTTATCAATTTTAATTTTTCTTTTTCTAATTTTAAAGTAAAAATTTTGATCCTGGTATCTAGAAATTATTCCATTACCAATGAAGAAACTATTTTCCGAATATTTAATGATTATTAGAAGGATTTTGAAAAAAAAATGTATTATTTTACAGGAAAATCCAAAATTTGCTAAGACTGACACTCCAAAAAGTTCAAATCCTTTAAGTGAGACTAGATGAATTTTATACAAAAACACTACAGAAAAATTCATTTTTAATAAAAGATAACAGCGTATTACTTTTAGATGGGTGGAAGAACTCGAGCCAAAACGAAAAACATGTAGTTGGTATTCTTCACAACGCTAATGGAGAAAGAGTATTATTAAATACCTGGGATTTCACTCAGAAAAATGGAACTGCGGCTGCTTTAAATGAAGTTGCAGGTGCAGCTGTTAAAGATGTAAAAGAAATTTATAATACCAATATTTACGCTTTCGTTTCGGACAATGTTTCGACGATGATCTGCATCAGAAAGATGATTGATTATTGGCATCTGACGTTCAATAGCCACAGCGGTAATTCATTGGCGAAAAACTTAGTAGAATTCAAGCAAACAAAAGCAGAGAAGTAGAAGCAAAAGAAGTTAGAAGCAACGCCAAAATCTACCGTTCGTCTTTCTTGCTTAGAGAAAGCAATTCCAGTCTTAAAAGAATTTAAGTCTCCAGGATTAGAAAAAGAGCTTACAAATCGCGGTGGCATAAGAATTTGTTTACCCGGTGACACAAGGTGGTGTAGTTATCGCAATGGTTTTAGATGTTTTCTTAGAAACTTAAGTATAAAGCGAGATATTGTTCAGGAAGATCGACATACTATTTCGGAGACAGTAGCCGCATTAATCTTGGATGAAGAGTTCGAACAAGAATTGTTAAAATTTACAGTAATTTTTGGTGAAGTATGTAAATTGATAAACAAATGTCAAAGTGATAAATGCAACATAGCAGATGCTGTAATAAATCGTAATAAAAAGTAATAAATCCAAATTTAGCTGCAAATGAAGCGTTGGGTAAAAAAACAACCTAACCCGGGTTTGGTTGTTTTTCCGTAAATCGCTTTTTCGGAATCAGCGAACGCTAATTAGTTAGTACACAGCTTAAAAATCATATAAAAATTATTATTGTTCAGGTAAATCACGTTATACTAGAGTAGAACGCATGGAGAAAAGTCGCGCGCGCTGTGCAGACTGCAGCATGTAGACTGTAGTGGACCAGCCGGCGAATCAGTGCGCTATTATTTTTATTGTTACTGATCAATAATTCATTAAATCTAAATTTTTACAACAAGAATATCAAGACTGGTTATTGACTGTCACAATGACGAGAGAAAAAAATTTACAATATAATGATGTCTTGTCAGATGAAGAATCTGAATTTGATGAGAAAACATTGAAATTGTTTAAATTCATAACTTTTAAATAATTTTTTTTTAATGTACAACAATGCAGTGTTATTCGAATAACAATTATATCAGTAAAAATCATTGAATAATGTTTAAAACGTTAAATTAACAATAACAAATACCTATAATACCCATTGGATGAAAAAACAACCTAACTCGTTTTGTTTATTTTCAATTATTTAAATAATTTTTATTTTCAATGTTTTTTCTCGAGAAGATTTCACTTTTAGATTGTAATACTTAATGTTTATGAAAGGATTTGTTTTTAAATTAATATTTTCTTAGTTCAATAACAGCTTGAAATCTTTGAATCGAATTATCTCAAAACACGATTTTCCGAGTTAGGTTGTTTTTTCACCCAACGCTTCAAATGTCCTGCACCCTGTTTACAAAGGCAAGATATTTTCTAATAACTCAAAACATAATGAGATGGCTAACCAAATTTTTAAGGAAAACCTAGATAAAACTGGCTTAGAAGACATAGATATATATAGATAGATAGATACCGAGTTCCACTGCCGCAATAGAGGCTGTTTTGCCAATGGCCTTATTGTCAGTGAACTCTGAAATCGCTTGAGTACTGAAACGACGAAAAAATTAATTTATATTTATTACACATTGAAAATGACCGACACTAATGTTACTGAAGTGTACTAATTTATAATGAAATGTACAATTTTTCTACACTAGGAAAATATATTTATTGAAAGAAACTGAAAACTGAATATATCTGTTATATTATTGTTAATAAAATCCTTCAATATGCGTAAACCAACTTGAATAATAAAATAATTATTTTAGTACAAGTACGCATTTAATATCAATTAACTTTGTTGAGAGAATACTTTCGTTAAACCTACTATTTACATTCACCGTAAAGCATCACATGACCTTAACATATATAAACCTTATATTTTGATTAAAATGAGAGATAGGTGGTTCTTCTTAAATTCAGGTATCGATGTTTAGTTGAACTGTTTTTTTCTAAGATCTTGAGAAGATCATATTTCACTCTCGAATTTTTAAATCATGGTACAATTTGACGAGTTTTGCTGTTTGTTCATTAGACAAGTTCCTCCGTTAAAGAAAGTTACACTTTAAATCAATGTCGAAAACTGGAATTGATAACACCTTTTGAGCTAGTTTTGATAACTCTGAAGCTTCCTGTTCGGCTATACTCCAAAATGCAGTAGATGAGTTTACTTTCTTTTGGAAAAGTTTAAAAAATGCCTTTTTTATTCTTGTAATATACTGACTGGTTTAAGCCATCTTTATCGAGATTATCGAGTAAGACTTCATTGACTATTAACACTTCTGTTGTACTTAATTTATGATCTCGATAACTCGGATGCAGAAAATTTGCCGCAAGACACACAGGTAGCATAATTGTGTGAATATGTAGTGCTATAGAGGAACTAAGTTGTTCTTTAATAGTTTTCAAATACAAATCAGACCAGCTTACAACAGCATTTACAATAAAAAAGTAATTCTTTTCAAACTTTTTAATCAGCTCAACCAGTGGTGCGTATATTTTTTTGAAGATTTTCGACTTCCTGTTTGAGGAATTTTTCGAACACAGAAGATGTAAATTTTTTACCCGAATTGATTTTTCCATCTTCTACTTCTTGGCTCAAAACTTGTATACTCTTCACAAAAATGTAATACAAGTAAAGATGTTTACTGCAACAAAATTCTTCGTCTATTACTGGAAGAATCTCTTTATAGCATCCAGCTTCTAAAAGCTCTGAAATGCTTTCATGTTCTTCAGAGTGGTTCAGAATAAGTTCAACTGTATCATGAACTGCAGGATTCATTCATAGATTCTGCAACTAAATTTGCAATTTTAATATTGCACGGCTCGAACCACACTTTTGAGCCCAAATAAATCAAATGGAAAAACTCCTTTCATACAACCGAAAATACATCTACACAATAATCCGTATTTGCCAACTTGATCGCTTCAACTGTAATTCTTGATAGTTCTTGTTCTCTTATTTCTGCGTGTAAAATTTCAAAATCACGTGAAAAATAGGTTGAGAAATTGATACTAGTTTGTTTCCCACCAGAATGCTATATTCACGAAATAGTATTCTCGTGGGAACAGGAATCTGTTTTCTTTTCTTTGAAATTGACGTTTCGACTATGCTTGGCGTTCCAAACGATTCGCGCCAGTGGCACTGGTACCTCGCTCCTCCACGCGCAGCGCTACGAGCGCACCAGGTAGGGGAGCGATGCCCGTCGACCAGTTCAGTCGCTGCTCGCGTTCGATCAGTTCTGTTCCAGTCGTCACCCCGCGAGGGTCAGCAGCAGCAGCATTCCGCCTCTGACAAGTCGCGTAGTACGCCGAAGGGCTGCACTCCGCATAGTCAGTCGACGGTCGGACGCCGGAGGGTGAACCTCTCTCGGGTCGTGGCTTGTTTCCTGTAATGTGAACCCTTATAGGCGCCAGTGTAATCGGACATACAAGCCACATCTCTGCTGGGTATCTGTATCTTTCCGATTAACGCGAGTAGTGATTAAACCAAATAACTTTCGGGTGTACTAACTTCGCTCGGGTCTCTTCTCCTTAGATAGACCTGATATTAATTAATTAACGCGATAAATTAACTAATTAAACCTGGTGGAGATTCGATTTAACCCAATTACCTTCTGGTTTTTTCTTTTCGTGTTCGGGTTCAGGTAATTTCTCCACGGAAGGATCTGGTCCTAATTAATTAAAGCTCTCGGTTTTTGAGTAAAGTTCTATTGATCAATGGTTAATCGCCCCCCCCCTGCCTACGACTGAGGGGAGTCATATCGTTCTCTATTTCCCTTTAAATAGGTCGGCCTAGGAAGTGATTTTATGAGTGACTACAATAGACGTTTAAAAAGAGGAACATGTTAATTTAACCCGTCAACAGTTTGCAGTGTGTAAACATTTTGGTGTATGACTTAGGACCCTCGGTAAGTACCCGATTTAAATTGATTGATAATTGGACCCATCAATAACTTGTAGTTGCGTCAAATTTTTGCCGCCCAACGTGGGGCCCGTTCCGTTAATTAATGAATCAGTATTTAACTATTACTGAATGAAATAAGGAAAGGTTTGGTATTGGAAAATACCACGAACTCTCAGACTGACTAGCCACATAAAATTACAGTCCCCTTTATACATTAATGACTTCCCGCACTCCGACATTTATGTACCTGGAATAGATGCCATACAAGGTGACCAGGGCAACATGGAGAATCGACATGAAACTTCCCCACGAGCCGAGGATGTGCTCACTTGCTAACCTGGATCATCAACCGAGAAATCCAAGAATCCAGATCACGTTCCAGCTGCAAGTCGAGCTGCAGAACAGCTCGCAGATTCAGTTGCAAACCCGCCTACAAATACGGATTCGCATCAACTGGGATTGTCAACTGTAAATCTCATGGGACCTCCAGCGGGAGATCCACTTGCGATACTAACAAAAATTGTCCAGCAGAACTCACCCACAAATCCGAGCGAAAACCAACATCTAAATCTGGATAATCATCAAGGAGGGCTGTCAGCTGTAAATCCCCTGGGAAATCCAGCGAGAAATCAATCTGCGGATTCGGCGATGAATAGTCAGCAGAACCTGCCAGCAAATCCGGATGCAAATCAGCCTATAAATCAGGTTGCACATCAACAGGGGATACCAGCTGCATATCTTCTGGGAAACTTGGAGGGACATCAACCTGCGATTCCCACAATAAACTGTCAACTGAATCTATGAATAGATCCACATAATGTCCAACTTGCTCAGCTCCCGTGTCAGCCTCTATACGCTCAGCATGTCCAACCTCCTCATGCAGTATGCTCAGCCCCAGTATGCTCAGCACCCACAGGCTTAGCTCCAATATGCTCAGACTCAGTATGTTTAGCCTCAATTCGCTCAGCCTATCCAACTTCAATACGCTCAGCACCAACAGGTTCAGCGTCAGTATGTTCAGCCCCAATATGCTCAGCCTCAATACGCTCAGCGTGCATGACCTCAAAATGCTCAGCATCAGCAGGCGCAGCCCCAGTATGCTCAGCCCCAGTGTGCCCATATTTCGCCTGCACAACCTCAGCATGCTCAGCCCCAATATGCTCAGCCGCAGTATGAACAACCGCCTTATATTCAATCTGAGGACAAACTAGGCCAGCCTGAGCCATTTCAAGCTTGGTAAGCGTGGAGAAACCTCATGGCTGGGATGAATCGACCGACTCCTCCAATGCCGGAATTTCACGGAAGGGAAGACGAGGACCCGAACCTCTTTCTACAGGAAATGGAGCATTATTTCACCAGCTTCGACCTGATGAGTCCGAAGACGTAATGGTACATGCCTTGATGGAAATGTTAAAACCAGGAATACGACATGCAATTCGTGCATCAAATCCAACGAAGTTTGCCTCCCGACTTTCCAGGGTCATCGAGGCTGAGCGTGATGAGGGTGAACTCTTTCGGGCACCGTCCAAGAAGAAAGAAAGAAAACAACCCACAGAACCTGCCCCAGCACACAATTTGCGAAATTGCTGGTATTGCCCCGGAAGGCACTTCAACAAAGATTGTAAAGTAAATCAGAGGAAGCAAGCTGAACGTTCTCAACAGCGGAACGTACCCATCACGAGGGAAGATACGGTCACTGTCTACCGGGGATAATCGACACGTCAGCCACGGATAATTTCATTCGCGAGTCCTATCTAACGGATCAACAGCTAAGATCTCTACAACCTGATGTCGATTGTGCGGACCTTGCCGCTTTAGGAATTACGATCAACATCTTCAGAAAGATAGTCTTGCCCGTCGTTATCGGTGGTCATACCATGAGCCTGGATCTCCTTGTGTGTTTAGAGCTCCGTTAGCCATTACTTCTGGGGTTACCCTGGTTGGAAGATCAGATGAACATCATCGACATCCCTGGTAGAAGGATCTGTGCCGGAAGAGATGAACGCTACATCATCTATTTTATGCAACACCCGGTTGGCTCCGACCAGTCTGCTGCCGAACCAGTCAACTACAATCATAATTTTCCCGCGGAATTTGAACAACACTGTTACCAAAAAAGGTACGCTGTGTTAGCACAATCCGGACCCCGATTCCAAGCCGATGACCTTCCATGGATACGTTCGCACCACTTATCCGACGAAGGAAGAGGGTTTAATGCCAATATGGGATCCCGTGGAAATGTACAAGTCGAAGCCTGCCAAGAAGAACCAGTCCACACTCCCGATCTCGGAAGGTCTTCACCTTCGCAATCGTCAAGGCCAACCTGTCCCTAGCAGCTTCGTCCACCCAATGAGCAGCTCACGCGCTGAAGTCCCATCGCCCAACATACTTCTAGCTCCTGAGTGCATCTCATCTACGATACTAGACCCTGTCGACCACTTCCCTACATGCAAGAGGCCGAAACGATCAATTCACGATCCAACGGTCAAGGTCGTTGATCCGATTACTTCACCTGAAGTTCCCCTGTGTAAATCCAGGACCATGAAAGGTGCTAACCCTTTCCGCCACCAAGGTCAAGCTCTTCCTAGTAGTTTCGACCACCCACAGAACAGCTTACGCGCTGAGCTCCCACCGCCCAACTTACCTCGGGCTCCTAAGTGTATCTCACCTACGATACTAGGCTCCATGGACCTCGTCGCTCCCCCCAAGAGTCTCAGCCAATCGAATCTCAATCTCGCGGTCAATGCTTTTGACCCGACTACTTCACCTGAAGTCCCCAAGTCTAATTCTAGGACCAGGAAGGGTCATAACCCTTTCCGTCGCCAAGGTCAAACTGTCCTTAGAAGTTCCAGCCACACACAAAACAGCTTACGCGCTGAGCTCCCACCGCACCACATACCTTGTACTCTGTGATGTAGCTCATCTGTGTTACCGAACTCTTAAGGAAATTAATGTTACCAATGATAGTACAGAGGACACCAATAATAAATCAATGGTCCATAGATTTGATCCCGTGGCTTCATCTGGACCTAACCAGTCAGGCGGCTCAAACCTAAAGAGTTAAAAGAAGTCAAGCCACCACGCCCCTGGAAGTGGTGAAACCTGAAGACCCTAACCTTCGCACTCATCAAGGTCCAACCGCCCCTAGCAGTACTGGCCACACACCAAACAGATCACGCATGGAGATCCCACTGCCCAACCTAATTCGGGTTCTTGAGTATAGCCCATATACATTCCCAAACCCTTAGGAAATCGGAACTACTCATGAGAGTCTGGAGGAAACAATTGTAAACTCCGGGGCCACTGTATTGGACTCAGTTGCTTCAGCTCCCGCAAAGTAACCACCCCGCCCATAGAAGTGGTGGAACCAGATTTCAGACACTATAATCTTCGACCACGACGACATCAGAGACCTCACCGGACGTAGGATGGCTCACCGAGTCGAAGAGAGTGGATCAAACCGGCGATCTAAATAGGTAGTATGTAAGTTAGTGTTAGTATAAGAAGTTTTTCTATGTATATTGCGTTTAGGTATTTTTCTATAAAGAGGCTTAGGCTAAGTCAGCTTGAGAAACATTCAGGCTCCCTTGCGAAATTGCCGCTCCTCAATTTAGGCCAGTATCTTTGAGAATTCTTCTCGCTAGTTATTAGCTTTAAAAAATGTTTAAACCCAGCCCCGAAATTTTCGCCCCTTAATTTATGGTAATCGTAATTGCGAGTCTCGCACCTTAATTCAGGTTCAGTTAATCTAAACGGGAAAATCGGAAGGCATGTCCGCTACGAGACTTGCCGCACCAAGAGAATATAATTCATGTATATACCGATGAGTCTTCACATGAATTCGTCAGAATCAAAGCCTTGCTTGTTTACATTAATCATGTATTGTTTAAACAATTTGCCCATAAATTCAAGCTTGATCAGCTGCAAAAATGTTTTAGCTCCGCGGTGATTCTTACGCCCTTTTAAATTAGATTAAGTCAGCATCATTGGTAAAATCGGAAGTCCTGTCTGATACGAGACTTGCCGTACCGTGAAAACCACATTGTTAGGATGTATGCGTAATATTCCAGGACTTCTACTCAACTGTTGATTCTTCTCAGTAATCGTGTATGTTTCAAAAGCTTTATCAAGAAGTGTAGTTGACAGCATCCCAAATGTTGGTGGTGAATAGGGCGGACGATTTTGAATAATTTTAATATTTTAATTATATATATTATATTTATTTATATTTTAATCTATAGTGGATAATATCTCAGATGCTTGTGCAGATACGAAAAAATGTTTCAGACAAAAGCTGGAGGGGATAATGGGGGACATCTACGGGTACCAATGACTTTGACTATGAACTCGGTTTGGAAGGTTATTTCAAGGTCAGAGTCATTTTTTAAAATGGAACCACTTATTTTTGACTCCGGATTTGAAAAGAGCGGGA
>JAABKJ010010201.1:0-11024 GCA_011634705.1 Andricus grossulariae
GAAGGATTGTATTCCCCTCCGGGAGAACTTCAATCACACATAGTTTCGTAATTTCGAAATTTGTTATTTACGAGATACATATGAAAGGTTGTATAGTCTAACCTATGCTCGATGCAAGATGCTAATATTTTTAGTACTATTAGTTCTTTACAAATCAATATATATTTATATGGGCGATGAAGAAGAGGCACTGAGTGATCTATTGAGCTCAAGATCAATTTGAACATACAAGAAGCCTTCTATGATTTTCTAAAATTTATTATAGCGATTAGCAATTGGTTGTAATAGGAAATTTGTACATAGTGTTTACTTAGGCGTTTCACTTTTATTTAGAATTTTCCACTCTAGCAAGCTATTCACTGTAGGCAGGTTTCCAATACCTCATATCCTTAAAGTTTTAGAACGAAGATGTGACTTAAATAAAACCACAGTTTAGCGAAGTTCCTTATTTGATAAACTGTCGACAAAGCAGTCATGATCATGAGGAACATGGCGTCGTATATACAGCAGTTGATTCGATTGCCTTGTTATCTGCGATAACCCGGTGGTAAGTCAGCAGAGTTGGAAACGAGTTTTCCTGGTGTTATTGACTTTCCAAGTTTCCGGAACACATCTTGAAATGTGTGGAATTGGTGAAGCTTCCCCGCCTTCTTATTGGTTCATCAAACACCAAAGCAAACAAAGAAAGGTTTCAGTTCCGGCTTTGTGAGGTGTGTGGAGAAGGGTCAGTGTTGAGCGAGAGTAGAATATAGAGATCTACTTTTTTCATTGTTCATCTTTTGTTTGAATGAATTTGACAAATGTTCCGGCTCTTAAATTTACGTATTCCATATTGAATATGGTGTACAATATAAAAACACTTAGTATATAACTCAGTATCATTTAAATGTCATCCTGGTACTTATCAAAAAATAAGGTTGCGAGATGGATGCACATGCTGTCCAAATATATAATTAATATTTAATTGAAATGTCAGTCTGAAAGTTATCAAAAAATAAGTTTAACAAAAGGATGTGTATACACCTTTTGTTTCGAACTCAAAAGAAAACAAAGAAAAGTTTTAGTTCGGGCTTTGAGAGGTATATTGAGAAGGGTAGCTATTGAGTGAAATTGGAATATAAAAATCTATTTTTTCCATTGTTTGTATTTCGTTTAAATAAATTTGACAAATTTTCAGGCTCCTAAATTCACTTTTTTTCTATTGAATATAGTGTACAATAGAAAAACATTTTTATATAACATAGTATTATTTGAAAGTCATTCTGGTACTTATCAAAACATAAGTTTATCAAAAGGCAGCACATGCTGTCTAAACATATAATTAATATAATTGAAATGTTAGTCTGAAAGTTATCAAAAAATTAGGTTGCCAAAAGGATGTTACACTGAGATTCGTCGAACTCAAAAGCAAAGAAAGAAAAGTTTAAGTTCTGGCCCTGAGAGGTGTATTGAGAAGGGTAGGTATTGAGGGAAATCGGAATATAAAGATCAATTTCCTTCATTTTTCATATTTTGTTTGAATAAATTTGACAAACTTTCAGGTTCTTAGATTTACGTATTCTATATTGCATATGCTGTATAATAAAAAAACAATATATGAGTCAGTATTATTTAAATGGCATCCTGGTAATTTTCCAAAAATAAGGTTACCAGAAGGAAGCACATGCTGTCCAAATATATAATTAATATAATTGAAATGTCAGTCTGAAAGTTATCCAAAATCAGGTTTGCCAAAAGGATGTTACACTAAGACTCGTCAAACTCGAAAGAAAACAAAGAAAAGTTTTAGTTAAGGCTTTAAGAGGTATACTTAGAAGGGTAGGTATTAAGGGAAATTGGAATATAAAGATCTATTTCCTTCATTATTCATATTTTGTTTGAATAAATTTGACATATGATGTATAATATAAAAACAATATATAAGTCAGTATCATTTAAATGGCATCTTGATAATTATCGAAAAATAAGGTTTCCAAAAGAATGTACAAGCTGTCCAAATATATAATTAATGAAATTAAAATGTCAGCATGAAATTTATCAAAAAACAAGGTTCCCAAAAGGATGGATATACATTGAGATTTATTGAACACTAAGGCAAACAAAGAAAAGTTTTAGTTTTGTATTGCAAAGGTATATTGAGAAGGGTATGTGGTAAGGGAAATTGGGATTTGAGATCTATTTCCTTCATTGTTCATATTTTGTTCGAATGAATTTTATAAATCATCAGGTTCTTAGATTCACGTATTCTATATTTCATATGATGTATAATATAAAAACAATATATAATTCATATTAAAATTAAAATGTCATGATGAAAGTTATCAAAACATAAGGTTGCTAAAAGGATGTATATACACTGAAATTCGTCGAAATCAGAAGCAAACAAAGAAAAGTTCCAGTTCCGGCTTTCAGAGGTGTATTGAGAAGGGTGGATGTTAAGGGAGATCGGAATATAAAGAACTATTTCCTTCATTGTTCATATATTGTTTGAATAAATTTGACAAATTTTAAGGCTCTTAGATTTACGTATTCTACATTGCATATGATGTATAATATAAAAAAAAATGTAATTCAGTATCATTTAAATGGCATCGTGGTAAATATCGAAAAATAAGATTTCCAAAAGGATGTGCAAGCTGTCTAAATATATAATTAATGAATTTAAAATGTCAGTATGAAAGTAATCAAAAAATAGAGTGCCAAAAGTATGGATATACATGGAGATTTATCGAAAACTAAAGCAAACAAAGAAAAGTTTTGTATTTCAGAGAAGTATTGAGAAGGGTATGTGATAAGGGAAATTGGAATATAAAGATCTGTTTCCTTCATTGTTCATATTTTGTTTAAATAAATGTTACAAATTTTCAGGTTCTTAGATTCACGTATTCTATATTGCATATGATGTATAATATAAAAAATATATATAAATCAGTATCATTTAAATGGCATCCTGGTAATTATTGAAAAATAAGGTTTCCAACAGAATGTACAAGCTGTCTAAACATATCATTAATAAAATTAAAATGTCAGCATGAAAGTTATCAAAAAATTAGGTTGCCAAAAGGATGTATATACATTGAGATTTATTGAACACCAAGGCAAACAAAGAAAAGTTTTAGTTTTGTACTTCAGAGGTATATTGAGAAGAGCATGTGGTGATGTAAATCGGCATGTAAAAATCTATTTCCTTCATTTTTCATATTTTGTTTGAATAAATTTTACAAATTTTCAGTTTCTTAGATTCACGTATTCTCTATTGCATATGATTTATAACATAAAAACGATATATAATTGATATTAAAATGAAAATATCATCATGAAAGTTATAAAAACGTAAGGTTGCTAAAAGGATGTATACACACTGAGATTCGTCAAACTCAAAAGCAAACAAAGAAAAGTTCCAGTTCCGGCTTTCAGAGGTGTATTGAGAAGGGTGGGCGTTAAGGGAAATCGGAATATAAAGATCTATTTCCTTTATTGTTCATATTTTGTTTGAATGAATTTTACAAATTTTCAGGTTCTTGGATCCACGTATTCTATATTGCATATGATGTATAATATAAAAACAATATATAATTCATATTAAAATTAAAATGTCATCATGAAATTTATCAAAACATAAGGTTGCTAAAAGGATTCATATAAACTAAAATTCGTCGAAATCAAAAGCAAACAATGAAAAGTTCTAGTTCCGGCTTTCAGAGGTGTATTGAGAAAGGTAGGTCCTAATATATAAGTCAGTATTATTTAAATGGCATCCTGGTAATTATCGAAAAATAAGGTTTCCAAAAGATGTACAAGTTGTCCAAATATATAATTAATAAAATTAGAATGCCAGCATGAAAGTTATCAAAAAATAAGGTTGCCAGGAGTATGTATTTATCGAACAGCACAGCAAACAATAGAAAAGTTTTAGTTTTCTATTTCAGAGGAGTATTGAGAAGTTCAAATTTAAGAACCTTAAATTAGATCAAAATCAAATTCAATATCCCATTTAACGTCCAACACTCAAGCCAATGTATATAATTCCTGAAAATGAAACAGGAATCCAACGATCAAATTCGGACAAACAACACAATATACTTCTATTACAATTCCTAAAAGCAAAACAAATTTGTTTCTTTGAACAAAAATAAAAAAGAGGAAAGAAAAATGAGAAGGCAGCCTATCAAATTCCCTTCCTTCTCTTCTTTATTTCTTTCGTCTTTTTTGTTTGCATTATTATGAAATCACAATATGAAAGCATTAATAATATTCATCGACGTTTTGGTGCTCATACAGCATCCTTATCAAGGTAAGAAAAATTAGAACAGGTGGGAACAGCGACGAAACTACGACGCTATCTCCTTGATACCTGAGAACTAAGCATGTGTCAAAGGGAAAATCCGTTATGAATAAACAAGAAATAAGAGAAAGTCAAGATTTATGAAAACCTATTGCTAAATTTAATTAACCATACAGTTTTCAAATTGATTGTCTGTCGACGAAATGTTACTTTGTTCGTTTTGGATTTGTTTAATTCTAATTGTGATATATTGCTCGATTAATTTTTGTGGGTAATGATTAGGAAAAAGGATATTCCTAACAATATTAAAATTCCCTTTGTGAAATGAAATGTGGGACAAACCTAGAGGTCTGTCAACTGAGTTTTTGATTACTGCAATTTTGTTCTGAAAAGGATGAGCCGAAAAGAAATTGAAAATTCTACCTTATTATCTACTTTTCCTATACCAATTGGTAATAATATTACCATCCTGGTCTCTAATTACTTCTATGTCCAAAAAACTGATTTCATTATGTTTCTCTATTTCATGGGTGAATTGAAGTTTTGGATGAAAACTGTTACAAGCATCAATAAATTCCTGCAACTTTCCTGGAGGAACAATAATAAGGTGTCATCAACATACCGAAAGTAAAAGGACAAAATAAAATCTAGCTTCTTGAAAGCAAAGACCTCCAAATCTTCCATAACGATTTCTACTAAAATCGGAGAAATAACTGAACCTGTGCGAGTACCAAACTTTTGCCTACAAAAAGATCCATTGAATTTAAGATAAGTTCATAATAAGAGATATCCTTTCAATGGAATCTTTTTGACTGAATCGATTACGTGTCTTTATATTGTCCCATCTATTTAAAATTGCCTGTTCAACTAATTCAAAGGGTATACTTGGAAACATTGCAACAACATCCAAAGAAATCACAACATGGTGATCAGGAACAGTTTTCTGAATAATAATTAAATTTTTGTTCTAAAAATTTCGTGAGAGTGTTAATAGTTGAAATAACTATTCTCAAAGTATAGCCTTCTTTATGAATCGTTCTCAAACCATAACATATTGCAAGAACTGTGTCTTCGGTATTTATATCAGTCCATCTTATACTTTCTAAAAGTCCTTTCTTTCTTCAATTGTTTAGAAGCTTGAAAGTGTCTCTTCTTAATTGTTTCAACGAATTTTCATTCAATAAATCAAAGTTATCACGATTGACATGTAAATCCTCTATATCCCTAATATAATCAATTTCTTCATATAAACTGTAATATTGCCCTTATCAGCATTCATGCAAATTACATCAGGGTAGTTTTTAAGGAAACTTCTCGTTATCATGAAACCTTCAGAAATTTTAAGATCAATGCTACTAATCTGCAAACGATTCTTATCCACAAAGCTCTTTGATGAGTGTGAAACCTTGTTTCGGAAATCCTGTTGATCTAATATTGGGATTTTGTGTATACTTGATTCAACATCTTGGACTATTTCCATCATTTGTTCCGATTTACTTTTTATCACATGGTTACTAAAATCTTTATCTAATATGAGAATATCTGTAACTGAATCAGGAATTTGAATATCTGCCAAATTTACAAGCCAAGGATCCCTATCTTCTTCAAAAATCTTGTGTAAATTTGAATTTTGCTCTTGAACATTAGTTTGTTGATCAATCAAAATAGAAAGTTTGCTCTCATGTGTTTTATCATTACTTAAAAATCTTTGATTAAGGAAAATCTGGTGTTTTAAAAGATCAATGATTTCATCTTGTTGTAAACATACTTCTAATTCACTTCTAATTCTGAAAATTTTTACTTTAAAAAAATTAACATGGTTTGAGACGTCCTTGATCAGCAAGTTCAACATTGAGAGTTTGAAATTCTTTAAATTATGTTCTAATTGTCTATTGCGCAAATGTCTGAAAAGCAAAATCTCGAAATTTGTTATCCAAGAAAAATATTTTTTTAGGTAAAACATCATTTCTTCGACATTCAATCGAAAACCTTTTCTGAAGGATACTGCCTTTTAATTTATTCCCTTTCTTCTGATTGTTTTGCTTGAATTCGAAGTAAGTCAATTAAAGCCAATAAGAAAATCCCAAAATTGTATTTTTTATAACAAAATTAATCTTTCAAGGTTGAAAGTAAATTCTTTCATTAAAATGTCTACTATTATAGTTTTGGTTCAGAATTCATCTAATTTTGTTGAAAATTTTACTATTCGGTTGAAAATTTAATTATTTTGTTGAAAATGAAACTATTTTGTTAAAAACTAATTTTTCTTGATCAAAAATTAAACTACTTGTTTGAAACTTAAACTACTTTTGATGAAATTTTTTGTTTGTTAAAGATTCATCTCTTTGGTTGAAAATGTAACTATTTTTTTTCTAAATTCAACTATTTGGTTGAAAATTCATGGTTTTTGAATGTTGAACTCTGCTGGAAAATTCATTTTGTTGTTAAGGAATACTTATTTACTTCTTTCTGTTGAAAATTTAGCTATTTGGTTGAAAATGAAATAATTTCGTTAAAAACGTTTTTTCTTGTGGAAAATAATTTTTTTTAACTGAAAATGTAACTTTGCCATTTTCTATTCAAATTGATTGAAAATTTATCTTTTCTACTTTGAAATTCGACCCTTTGGTTGAAAAGTCGTCTTTTTTGGTTGAATCCAGATATCATCTTTTTTGGTTAAAAATTTATGTTTTTGGTTGAGAAATCAACTATTTTGTTACAAATTTGTCTTTTCTGCTTGAATTAAACTGGTTAAATATTCTTTCTTTTTTAAATTAACTTTTCAAACTGAAAATTTAACGATTCCATTTATGATTGAAAACATATATTTTTTAGTTGAAAAGTCAAACATTTTGTTGAAAATCATCTTTCTTGCTAAAAATTCATCTTTTTGTATTGTTTTAGAAATCAACTCTTTCGCTGAAAATTCTTTTCTTTTCTGGGTTATATAAAAATTAATTTTGTAAACTGAAAATTTTACTATTTTATTTTTGGTTGAAAATTCAACTATTTGGTTGAAAATTGGTGCGCTTTGTTGAAAATTCGATTTTGCCATTTTAAAGATTCATCTTTTATAGTAGAAAAGTGATCTTTCTTGATAGGAAATTCATTTTTTTTGGTTGAAAAAAAGAAATTTTTTGTTAAAAATTCAACTTTGTTCTAAAAATGTCTTACTTGTAGCTTGAAAAATAAAATATTTGGTTAAAAGTTCAACCATTTGGTTGAAAATTCGTCTCTTTAACTTGAATGCTCATTTATTTCGTTTCGTATGTAACTTTTTCGTTGAAAATTAATTTTTTTGGTTTTATAAAATAATTATTAAATTAATTTTTTAGCTGAAAAATAACTATTCCATTTTTGGTTATAGGTTGATCTCTTTCAGTTGAAAGTTTAAATATTTGGTAAAAAATTCAACTATTTCATTGAATGTTGAACCCTTTTGTTGGAAATTCATTTTTTGTTAAACATTCATAATTTTATATTTTTTTATGTAATGGTTTTGACCAGATAAAATGTATTAAATAAATTTAACTTTTTAATTTTTGGTTCAAAATTAATCTTTTCTAATTTAAAATTCAAACATTGTTCGAAGATTCATTTATTTTTTAAAAAATTTTCTTTCTTGAGTTCATAAGAAAGTGGATTTCCTTTAAGGAAGTTAGAAACAAAAGGGTAACGAGGGAGATAAATTATACGAAAACCACATCCTGTATTCCACACTTGCGACGTACACCAGGTGTTGCGAATTTGCGTTTTCATGAAAATCATGTTGATTGGATGTTGTTGAAAATTCATTTATTTTTTTATTTTTTTGGAAAATTACTTTTTTTTGGATAAAACAATTAATTACTTTATTGTTGTTTAAAAATTCATTCTTTTTAGTGGAAAATTTAACTGTTTTCTTAAAAATTCGTATTTTTGCTTGAAAATTCAACAATTTGATAGCAAATTAAAAAAAAAAAAATTCCATAAATAAAAAAAGTTTGCTTTGTGGAAAATTTAACTATTTTGTTAAACATTTGTCTTTGTGTTTTGAAAATGTATCTCTTGATGTAGAATAAACTTTTTGTTGAAAAATCGCATTTTCGGTTTGAAAATAATATTGTTTTTGAAAAATTCATATTTTCAGCTGAAAAATTCAACAATTTGGAAGACAATAGAAATTTTTTTTCGGAAACGTACCTTTTTAAAAATTGATTTTTTTAGTTGAAAATTTAACTGTTTTGTTGAAAATTCATCTTTTTGAATTGAAAATTCAATATTTAGTTGAAAATTCATTTATTATGTTCAAAATTCGTCCTTTTGGTAGAGAATTATTTTTCTTTGTTAAAAATTTACGTATTATGTTAAAAATTAGTCTTTTTTATAGAAAATCATTTTTTGGTTGATGATTCAAGTATTTTGTTCATAATTCGTCTTTTTAATTAAGTTAAAAATTTTTTGATTTAGAATTAAAATCTTTTTTGCTTAAAAGATGAACTTGTTACATTTTTCGTTGAAAATCCTTAGTCAAAAGAAAAATATTTTGACTAAAAATTTGAATATTTAATGAGAAATTCTACTGTTTGGTTGAGAATTAACTTTTTTGCTGAAAATTTATATTTTTGAGTTAAAAATTGATCTCTATTTGTAGAAATTTAAAATAACTTTTTTTTAATACACACCTTTGGGTTGAAAATGTAATTGTTCTGTAGAAAAATCGTATTTTCAGTTCGAAAATTCAACAATGTAGTAGAAAATTCAACTATTTATTCGAAAGTGGAACTACTTTCTCAAAAGTTAATTTTTTTAAGTTCAAGATTTATCATCGTATTTAAAAATCCATTTTTTTAGTTGAAAATTTAATTACTTTGTTGAAAATTTGTTTTTTTTTCGGTAAAAATTTATTTGTTCAACTAGTGAATTAAGTATTCCATTTTTGGTTGAAAATTTTCTTGATGAAAGATTAATAATTTTTGTTGAAAGTTTATCTCTTTCGTTGAAAATCAAATAATTTGTTTAAAATTTGTTTTTCTTCGTAAAAATGAAACTCTTTAATTAAAAATTCAACTATTTGGTTGAAACTGAACTTTTTTGTAAAAAATTCATATTTTTGTGTTGAAGATTCATATTTTTGTGTTAAAAATTCAATTGTTCAAAGAAAATTCGTCTTTTTGGCTTAAAAATTGAACAATTTGGTAGAAAATTCGACTGTTTTGTAGAAAATTCTTAATTTTTTATTGAACCTTAATTCTTATAAATTAAAATTAAAATATTATTTTTTATAATCAAATCATATTTTGTTGTTCAAAAATGTAACTAAGTAGTTGATAAGTAACCTTTTTTAATTAAAAAATGAATTCATTTTTTGTATGGAAAATCAATTCTTTTGAATAAGAATTTAATTATTCAATTCTTGGTTAAAAATTGTTCTTTTTTAGTTTAAAATTCAGGTTTTTGGTTTTAAATTATTGCGGTTTGTTGAAAATTCATCTTTTTGGAAAAAATCCCTATTTTCCGATTAAGAATTAACTTTTTTGTTGAAAATTCTTATTTAAAATTCAAAATTTTACACTTTTATCAATTAAACTCTTAAAAGATTTCAGTTTATAAATATAAGCTTTTATTAATATATCATTTTTAACAATTTTAGGTTGAAATGTTGAAAATTGAACGATAAACATTTTTTTAAACTAAACGCTTTTTAAATTCATCACTTTGAAATTTTAACAATTCACGGCATTCTATTTCAAGCAATTCAGTTTCAATTTTTTTAGTTTTGAATATTCGATTTATAATTGCTCATTTTTAATTGATAGTCAAATATGTGAATATATTAAGAAATAGTTATTTCTTTAATTAAGTAAATTTCAAATGGAATGTGTTAAGACTGCAATTTTTTAGACTGAAACAGTATTTGAAATTTCATTTTAAAAAAAGTTTATTTTTTAACAATTAAAAATGAATTTTTAACAAAGTAGTTCTATTGTCTACCAAAAGAAACAAATTTTTAACAGAATACATACTTTTTTAACGAAATTCATGAACTTTTTTTAAAAAGTTAATTTTTGACCCGAAAATATGATTTTTCGACAAAAAATTTCATTTTAACCCAAAAATTTAAAGTTTCTAAAAATAGTCAAATTTTAATTTGAAAAAATGAATTTTCAACAAAGCACTTTAATTTTCAACCAAATAGTTAGATTTTCAACCAAAAATAGATTTTTCAATCAAAAAGTTAATTTTCAACCAGAAAATTGGAATTTTTGAAAAGAAAGATAAATTTTTAACATACCAGATTAATTTCATACCAAAAAAGACGAACTCTCAGCCGAAAATATGAATTTTTACCCATCTTTAACCAGGCACCTGGGAGAATTTTCAACAAAAATATAAATTTCTAACCAAAAAGTTGAAGTTTCTATTAAACCCGTGCAGAAATTTCGGAGTGGCCCTGGTCAGGGCCAAATCTGGCAGAACCTGGCCCCGATCGGGCATCCCAGTCAGGGCCAGACTCGAAATGAAACGCCTAATCTGATCAGGGTCAGACTGGGGTATCCATAAGGAAGGCCCGATCTGGCCCCGGCCAGGCCCCTTCTAATTTTTATCAATGAAAATATTTCTAAAATTTTATTTAATCAATAAGAAAGTAAATAATTAATTAAGCATATTAAACTTTATAATTTGAATATTTGAAAACAATTATCGTTAGTTTTACAGAGTTACTTTATATAAATATTTTGAAAAAAGTCCACCGCAA
>JAABKJ010010202.1:0-11023 GCA_011634705.1 Andricus grossulariae
AATCGAGTATTCCCTCGAATTCAAAAAGAATAACAATTTCAAATTCAAATCACTATAAATTAATTAGAAAAATATTCCAACATTATTATAAAAGTCAGTGAAACCCATTAAATTAGTCCCTGGAACCTGTCAAAAAGTCCTAAAAATGCCATAATTTTTATGAAAGGAAAATAAAAGCTTTGAAACTTCCTGCAAACCATTATAATCAATCGAGAGTTCCCTCGAATTCAAAGAGAATAACAATTTCAAATTCAAATCACTATAAATTAATTAGAAAAATATTCCAACATTATTATAAAATTCAGTGAGAACCATTAAATTAATCCCTGGAACCTGTCAAAAAGTCCTAAAAATGCCATAATTTTTATGAAAGGAAAAGAAAAGCTTTGAAACTGCAAGTATTAAATCAGTTGCGATTATTATTTCATTTACAACAGAAGAAGGTGATAAATCATAGGATTGACAATCACCTTTCAACACCTTTCAACTTCCGCAAGATTAACCGGATTGATCCTAAAGAGGGAAAAGATATAAAAAAATGTTATGAGAGAAGATCGAAGACTATTATCGGCGAGAAAATTGGAGTCCTCTGGCTTTGACGTTGAGAAAGTAAGTGAAGAAAAAATGGTAGCTCGATGAATCAAGGATCATTTTAAAGGTGAAAATTTTTTACGTTGATGAGCCAAAAAGGAATATGCGGAAAAATTGTTTTTAGCATACAGACCTGAAAATCTGATAAAAAGTAAGAAAATTTGACAGCTTTTAACGACAGTAAACTTTAGACCATAGTTTTTTATTGAAAAAATAATATGAAAAACCTGAAAAAATTCGTGGTGCTACTTTAAACATTTCTCAACCAATTTCCGTTGAAAAATTTACAAAATATAACAAATTGTTCTTTTTTTGTACTTAAATATGCAACTGAACTATCTTCTGTTCAAATGAAGATAATGAAGTGATTCAAATTTGAGATAGTTATTTGAACTATCTGTAATTATTTACAATTTGATAGAAGTATGTGCTTCTTCTTATTTTCTTGAAAATTGGAGGCTATTCAAGTATCACGTAAGCATTTTGAGTGGGAGGGGGTGGGGGTGTCTAAATAGATGCTTATTGTTATATATTCGTAATGAGAAATTATGCTTACTAGGGATCAAGAATAGGGAAAATTATGCTCTGGCCTTGAACGAGACCACAAATAAAAAGGGCTGTATCCTTCGAAAATAAAAGAATCTGGAAGATTCACAGACAATTTGTCTAATTTTGTGGAATTTGTTATAAAATTGTAGGAAAAATTCGAATAATTTTGAAATATATTTAAAAGTTCTCATAAAATTTGAAATTTTATAAAAAATTTGAAAAACCTGTTAAAAATGTAGATTTTTGAAGATTGCAAAATAAAATTCTTGAATTTTGTGAATATTTGTTCGATCATTTTAAGATAATAAGAAAATTTTCTGTAGATTCCTGGGAACATTAAATAGGAGTCTTTATAAAAAAAATGCATTTGAATGGAATATTTAGAAATATTTAAACCGCCCTTATAAATTGACGGTCAATATTTGAATTGCGGATATGACCAGTGCCTTTTTTACTCGCTCTGTTTCACTCTCTATCCTCTGTCTCGTTCAGACGGTCATCACATAGTGAAGGTGAGGGTTATCCACATGTGGTAACGTGTGTACATAGGTACATACGCGACGTGCGTGTTTAGGTAAATATCTCTATAGTATTTACACGTGCGAGCCTGAACCGAGATAGCTGATGATTAATGGTCCTTCTTCTTGGTTTATTAACGACCCGCCCCCTTGTCGTCTACATAATTTCATCCCTTGCCGAAGGTCTTCCATTTTCGGAAATTCATGAATAATTGAGAAGTGGGAGTATTATTCTAATCGAGGGAATATGTGTGGAAAAATATTTGTCAGCATTCGCGAGATGCTTTGCTAAAATGAAGCAAGGAAAGCTAAAAAGTGCTAAGTTAACATTTTGACGAAATTGAGTTTTTATTAAAAATCTTACTTTTCCGGTTTTTACACCTATTTCACTACAAAAACTGAGGTTTTGAAATATTTTTACCTGAAACTTAACATTTGAATGTATTCTAATTCATTTAAGATCAAAATGAAATCTGGTTTCTTATGAATAATTGTATGCACCGAAATCAGAGCATGAAAATACATCCACAAATATATCAAAATTAGATTTCCAAAGTACTTTCTTTCCAGCTCATTAGAGACAATTGAATAACAAAAATAGGAAAAAAGAGGCAGAAAAAGTAAGGACACAACCAAAACCAACCTTTCACACTTTCGTTATTCTTTCTTTGTTTTTTTATACTTCTAGGGACCAATATGTTTCAAAGTCAATTTAGAACTCCTCATCAAGGATTATTTAAGGAAAACTACAGGTATGACAAATATTAACTTATGCTAATTAAAATTCATATAATACCTCAAAATAAAAACCATAGACATTTATACAAAAAGTAGTTTGTCTAATTTACCAACTATTGGTGAAAATTAGTAAACCCATTAAAATTCTTTTTTATAAAGACTATAAGGAAAAAATTTAACCAATTAGCTGAACTTAGTTTTTTGATAATTAAGTAAGCCTCCTCAATATTTTTCACTGGTCCTCTTATTAAATCAATTACATTTTTTAAGTTTCTCTCAATTTAGCCGAAATTCATAATTTTCGAAAAAACGATAAATATTAAAAATTAAACATTGTAGTAGGTCAACTCCCTGCGTATAGATGCACACCATAGAATCCAATATTTTTTCCACAATCCTGACAACATTAATTACGTACTATATTTCAAAAATTTTAATTTTCAAACCGCAAACAAATATTGTTAAAAACTGGAAGCTTTTTTCCTTTTTAATAAAATGAGATCCAATCGTTAAGCGTTTATGAGAATTTTTCTCAACAGCTAATATTTTTCGATGTTCGAAATCAAAATCATGTCCAGTTTCAATTATGTTTCTTTCAAGAGCAGTGATAATTGAAACGGAAAACGATTCGAGTTTGATTTTATTGGTCTGGATATAACTTTTATGTTATTATTACGTAAAACGGTGGCAAGTTTGACAGTTATTTCAGAGACATATGGAACTACAGTAAAATTTTTGGAATTGTTAGGTTCTTTTTCCCCCAATTGATTGTAAATATTATTGATTCTAATTTTGATTACTCTATTAATGAGAATAATAGGGTAACCATTTGGAATTAAAGTTTTTTGAATTAGTTGGATATTTTGTGGTCTAAATTTAATAGAAGATAGTTTAATAGCTTTGTCAATTAGTCCGAAAATCATTCCTTTCTTTTGTGATGAAAGATGTTGTGATAGAAAATGTAATTATCTACCAGACCATGTAGATTTGTGATTCCAGTTAGTGAGAAGAGATTCATTATTATTTCTGGAGACAGATACGTCTAAAAAATTAAGTACGCAGTTTATTTTTTTCTTCAAAAGTGAATTTAATATTTGAATCAAATGAATTAACAATTTCTAAAACTTCATGTGGTTTTGATTCTGGAATGATTGAAAACTCAAGGTTGAAAGACAGGCAATTTCTAGAGTATTCATGACAATGTCCGCTATCACAGGAGAAAGCGGATATCCCATGGCCACTTCTTCCATTTGTTTATAATTTTTATTGTTGAATTTGAAATATTTAAATCTTAAACAAAACTCTATTGCATTTAAGAATACATTCCTTGGTATCAAAGTGTATGGAGCTATTTCATCCCATTTGTTTTTGATATTTTGTAGAGCTAGCTTAAGTGGAATCGAAGGAAATAAGTTTAGCATATCTAAAGAAGCAAGAAAATGTTGTTTGGGCATTTTAGAGGATTTTATGTCATTGAGGAACCGCCAGCTATCTTTAACATTATTGTTAGATTTTTCTGTTGAAACTTTAAGAATGTTAGTGAGATATTTAGCTAATTTGGAGGTTGGACTATTAATGGTAGAAATAATTATTCTAAGAAGGTTACCGGTTTTGTGAATTTTTCGCAGTCTATATGATTTCGTTTTTTATTTTATTTTTTTATTTTACCGACCTCTTTCTCCGGAAGCTTGCTAATACATTAACTTAAGGTCAAAACTGAAAAAAGAGATACAAGAACCTAAAGTTGGGAAAATTTGAAAACATCTTATCTGTAGGTGAATAAGAATGAAAATTAAACAAATATATATTTTAAGGGAATTTTATAGAAACTTCATGGTTATATGTTTTATATATTCACAAAAAATTGTTCTTATCACAAAGAATATTGAAATTCTTTAAAATTTTTTGTTACAACTTCTAATTTCTTGTACTCATAAGCTTTTGCGATACTGTGGTAAAATAGCTTTACAATGAGCCTGAGAACATTACAAAATATTTATTTTTTCGGATATTACCTAAAAATTTCAAGATAGGCAAATTGGCTTCATACTGGGTTCATACTATACATAATTTTCAGAGCATTCAACCCTTTGGAGAGAACATTTTTTAGCTTTGCCATAATTAATATTAAGCAAAATTCTAACCGGTAGTATATAGTAATGAGCAGTAATGAGTCTTATTGACTCATATGATCGAAGAGACTCTCAATTTCTTCAGATTCCAATTTAGGACAATTCATCCCGAATTTGCATGTCGCCTGAACAAATAATAAAAATAATTACTAGTTCTTTTTCCATTGATTGCGATAATTGAACAAAATGAATAGACCTGAATGGATAATTATATTATTATTATATCACATTATCTGGAAACAACAAGCATAGTATCCTATAGAGTAATATTTCTAACTTTCCACAAAAATTTTTTATTTTTTAATTAAAAAAGAAACAAAACAAAAAAACAGAAAGTTATTTCGAGATTTTACTTAGCTTTATTGAATCGCGAAAAGAATGAAAAAAAGGAGTAATCACTTTGGAAAATAAAATACCGAAAAATTATTTTAAGCCAATAAAACGAACTTCCGAAATTTGTCATTTACATCGTTTAGTCCGACAACCCCTCGATATCAAATTTAAATTAATACAAGTTATTAATCCCCAGGAAATTTCGTTATTAAATTCAATTAGAATATATGACTTATCATAATTTAAAGCTTTAGAAATCTTTGCTTTAAATGATTCTACGTCGGAAAGCATGCAATGTAATAAAAACTGTTCATTCAATAATTGTTCATTCCAATAATCCAAAATATTTTTTTAAAGTAATTTTTTCAGAATAGAATGAACATGTATTTGGAAATTTCTTAGATCACATAAGATATGTCGGGTATAAATATAATTAATTGATTATACATTTTCACTTAACCTATCAAATTATATTTAAAAATTGATTTACAAGATGAAAGATTTAGAAGATTATTTTTAATCGAATTATTAAAGATTTTCGGAAATTATTTCTGTCGTGAATTAAAAGATTTGAAAGTTCAGAAATTAATTTAAACTTCCTCAAATTTGGAAGATGTAATTAAAAACTATACCTGAAACTAATGTTCTTTCAAAGAAACTTCCAATTTGAAATGGATCAATTAGCGTGCAACTTCGTCAAATATGAAACTATATAGTATTTGTATATTACAATTCAAAATTCACCATGGTAAAAAATCTTTTTTGATTGAAAGTTACTCGAAACGAATAGAACTTGGTATTGATTTTATCCAATCCCTTGAGTCTTTTAATCATCTCGGTTAGCCAGATTTTCTAGCATCTATAGCTATTCATTTATCAAAAAATTGAAAACTTCTTTTTTGCATTACACTTTCTATATTAGAAAACTTCCAACTGGATTGCTCTTCATATCAAGTTAAATCACAGAATTTTGAGAACGCTGTAAATAAATTATAAGTAATAAAACTATTTTTAAATTAAGTGTAATGAAAATTAAAGTCATTGCTAGAAAGTTAGAACTTGTTAACTTACAATTATAAATTTGTTAATTTAACTAAATTATCACAAACTTTACCACATCAGTAACTTTTCAGTAACTTAGTTACTTGCATCCCACACCGAATTTTGTAACCTTGGGGTTTAGATTTCGTTTGCTACTTGACTACCCCGATATTCGAGTATGAATTTGCTGAATATTGAATAGATCGTCACAGTTTAATTAATTTAGAGTACCAACTGGTACCAATATCTGGGGAGGTACGAAGTAAACAGCTTTTAAATTTAAGTCTCAGCGAGCTTCTCGTCACATTATCGATTCATGTACTGCCACGCCATAAGGCAGGATATAAATAAACGGTAACATAATCCGATAATAGTTATACACGTGGTCAATTAAGATGACCGTTATAAGAACCAATTAAACCTGAGTGCCCGACCACGAAGGTTCAGATTACGTATTTACGAGCCAAAATTATGCCTTTTTGAAATCCTCTCTCTTGTTACCAGATATTCGAATTACTGCAACTATAAAACAATTTCAAATGCTCTTTTTACTAGTTTTCTCACGAATAACTTTTCCCTTATTTGTATAGGAATTCAATACAATAATAATTAATACTTCATTACATAAAATAATTGAGCGGCTGAATGCAATAGCAGCCTACTTGAATTTTTAGAAGTCACTTGTTTCTCATTTGTTCTTCATGAAGTTATGTGCAAACAAAATGCAAAACAAGTGAATTCGAAAAATACAAGTAGGCTTTTATTGCACTCAACCACTTAATTATTACTTAATTAATTATATATAATAATCCATCATTTATTTATTCTCTCCACAGAGAAGCTCCTATATTTCCGCTCGCTTTTCGCGTCTTTTTTGCTTTGCGACTTTTTCTATCATGTCAATGTGACAGTTTATTACTATACACGATTTTGACATCTTATAAAAATTTTCTTCAACATGAAGTTGTTGCCCTTAAGTAAGAATGATTTATCGCTGATTTGCAAGTTAATGATTTTGCACTTTAGATAAAAATATGATTGAATTTGAAAAATCGTGGTGCACAATTGAAGGGAAGAAAACTGAACGGTGCTAAGTCGAATCAACCTAAGTTTGCAGCAGAAGCAGAAAATCTTTCTATAGGAACAATTTACGATGGACTTAGCAAAGTTTAGCTTTCCCTAATATTATAAATGAAAACAGTAACAAATATCTTCTTATTTTATGATAATGTCTCCAATTGTTAAATACTTTTCAAAATCCTGTAATGACTGTATAATTGTTTGAAAAATTAAATATTATAGTGTAATTAATCATTCTTAATGACTTAGTTTTAAGATTCTGATTTTGATGTGCTTTGTATTCATTATTTTAGAAGTTTATAATTTTTAACGTTATAAGAACTAGAATAATTAAACTTTAAAGGTACACTACATTTAAAATTCTCTAATTTTGAACGTTGAAGATGGCAGTGATTTTTTTGGACATAAATTACATTTCTTATTTTAACAATCTGTCCAATCACTTTGAATTTCACTTGATGCTACACAATATGATCTTGATTAATAACATTCATTGTCTTTAAAATTTCTATAATATTTCAATTCAAAATTATAGTTTTGAATGCGGAATTCTGAAACAGATTAATTTTTGAGGCCTTAAAACTGAAGCTTTTTTTCAAAAGCTTAATTTCGAAAATATTTGGTTTGCAATTTCTTAATTTTTCGATGTTTCTAATTTCAAATGCTGCACTTTCATTGTTTGAAATTTGAATATTAAAAATGTCAGGACAATTTCAATATCAAATCTTTTAAAAATTGAAAAATTGTATCTGAAAGCCTTGATAGTCAGTTTTAAATTAAATAATCTTAGATTTAAATATTCTAAATTGTTCTTTATCAATTCTAAAAAATTTTTTGCATTGAAAATTGAATAATTTTTACTTGGAAATATGCCAAAATATTGAACATTTCAAACGTATCTTAAAAAAGAAAACAATTTTGAATTGAAAGGCTTGCAATTTTGCAATTTTAAAACTTGGAATGATAGCGATCTTCTTTTGTATTTATTTCTCATTTGTAATTTTCAATGTAATACTTTTAAATTGTCCGATTTTCAGTTACATATCAAAATGAAACTATATAAATTGATACTTAAATGAAGTTTCAATTAATTTAATTTTCAACGTTTCATAGCAGTTTTTTGTAATAATTTAATGGTATCGTTTATAATTCAAAATTTGTCAATTGTGAGTGGTGAAAATGAATTAATTTTTTCATCTTCGAAAAGTTTGTCAAATCAATTTTAATGTTGAACTATAATTCTTTCTGTAATAACAATTTCAGAACTTCAAAAGCTTTGACTTTGAAACGCTCAATTTAGTTTTCAATTTGAAGTTGACCAATTTTAATTGCTTTAAACTGAAAGTTATTTAAATTATTAAATTAAAAATGTAACATCATTCTATTTAAAACTTTTTTGATTAGAAATAATTCATTTTCAATTCCTTTGAATTCTAAATGATCCAAGTTTTCAAATTCTAATCTGAAATTGTTCAATTTTTAATGTTTTGAAATTGTCCTATTTCCGAAATTTTAATCTGAAATTATTTAATTTCCAGATTCTTCTCTTCAAATGAAACATTTCAATTTTAAAAGCTTTGAGTTAGAAGTGATACAATTTCAACTTCTTTCCAATGAAATTGTCAAATTTTAAATATTTCAGTCTGAAATTTTTCCATTTTAAGATTTTCTGTATCAAATTTTGTCAACCTAATATAGCTTCAATTTTCAATTATCCAATTTCAAAAGTTTTCATTTAGAAATAATACAAGTCTAATTCCTTTTAATTTCATTTGAAACATTGCCCTTTTCCAAAATTCTACCTAAAGTCTATAATTGCTCGGTTTGGAACATTTTCAATTCAAAATCGTACAATATATTTTAGTTTATCTCAAATGTGTCCCAGGAGTATTGTCGTTCCTTGTAATGGCGGATGAAAATAAAAGATTCAAATCGAAAAGTCCCAAAACGCTTTTGGGTCCGGTCTATATTTAGGGTACTACAGGGCATTGAATTGATGGATCTGGAAAGCTGTCATCCTTGGGTCGCTTCGTGTCCTCAAAACGCACGAGGGTTGCCGGCCTGTCGTTTTAATTTTGTCGTTTCCTGTGACCAATCATTTCACGGTTGTGAGACGTGGCCATGAGTGAGATTTACCGCGATCCTACTGGGAGCCGGTGTAATTTTTTAGATGGCAGTTTCTCCCAGTTGGACCCTGCGGTGGTTGTTAACCTTTAGTTTTTGAATATATATATATATATATATATATATATATATACCACGCTCTGCTACGATTCGGTTTCGGTTTCGATTCGTTTGGAATAGAACTGAAGGGTCTATGACAAGGCCACCGAACGCGTCCTCGGGTTGCGGACAGAGGGTCCCTGTACCGAGGGTTTCTGCTGAATATGGTTACGAAAAGTAATAAGCAATCGCGGACAATTGTGCAGGGATGGTCCCGGGGGAATAATCCCTGAGCGGAGGCGTAGCAACTGTGCCGAAAGCTGAATGGCACCTGGATGAGGTGTCTTAAACGGTGACTCTGAGGTACCGGGCGACCTCTTAGAGTATGCAGCCTTATCCTTGCACGCGGGGCTCTACAAGGATGAACAAACCCTTTCCCTAGCTGCTCGGGGGAACAACAATGACACCACCAAAACACCAAAAAGTTGTAGAAGCGGTTCAAAACGATCGAACGCGTAGAGCACCCGACAATGGGTCGGCAAAAAATGCCGATCATCCTAGAGTTCGGGGTGCTGAAAATAATTTAGATAGAAACACGACGACAAACCGGCAAAACGCCCACATTAAGTGGACGAATCAACTAAAGTATGACTTGCTAGACTGCTATGATCCCAGCATTATCCCAGTTCATCGAGGCTATATGGCACGTATGCATATTCTGTGGTGCCAAAAACACCCAGAGCTTCAGCACTTTTCGATTCAATCCTTGCGAAATCAACGTGCCTACCTCTCGAAAAATGGATATGTACGCGGAGTGCTTCCCCAACCGCTACTTGATCAAGCTGCAGCCGAAGATGAGAAAGCGACATTATTACCAACCGCGGAAAGCAGACACCTTCTGAGAGATGATCACGATATGCTGCTGACAATCAAGCAGCATATTGTTGACAAAATACGGCTATTATCTGACGTAAGGAGGAGAATACAGAAGAGGGAGAGGCGGATCCGGGAAAATCAGAAGTTTCTCGCTAACCCATCTCGCCTCTTTAGTAAACACCCTGTTTCTGTCAAAAATCCACCCAAGCTCAACGAGGTGAAGTCTTTTTGGACAGAGGTGTACAAGATCCCAAAGACACTAAAGTTGAAAGAAGAAACTGACAATATCATTCGCATCAAGGAATTTTTCGACAACCTCATAAAATCTGAGGAGCAATGTCCATCAATCACTGCCAAAGAGGCGAAAAAAGCACTGAGAGGCACAAAGAACTTCTCCGGTGCTGGACCAGATTGTATCAAGAACAACTAGTGGAACAAGTTTACTTCTACACACCAACATTTGGCCCGCATATTCACTTCATATTTGAAGTCGGAGACGCCATTCCGCAGTGGCTGGCGTTAGGACGCACTATAATCCTACCGAAAAAAGTCGATTTATCCAACCCAGAGAATTACAGGCCAATAACTTGTTTGAACACACTGCATAAGATCTTTACAGCTGTTCTAAACAATGGGATTGTTCGGCGAATTGAGCCTGTATGGCGTGAGATGTACGAACAGCGTGGCTCGAAAAAAGGTGTAGGTGTCTGCAAGACGCTGCAGCCCATCAACGCAACCTGTCAATGTCCTGGATTGACTTCCGTCAAGCTTTCGATTCAACCTCTCATAGACTTATCATCTGTCTGTTGGAAAGCTTAAAGGTACATCCACACATACTGAGATGCATAGAGAGATTGATGCCTCTTTGGAAAATTAGATTTACTATCTCATCTGAAAATGATGGTGTGACAACGAACAACGTCATCTTCCAGAGAGGCGTCTTTCAGGGCGATATCATGAGCCCTTTGCTTTTTTGCATCACACTTCTGCCTCTATCTCTCG
>JAABKJ010010203.1:0-11023 GCA_011634705.1 Andricus grossulariae
TGGTATTCTTTTTTCATTTCATATTTATGACTGATGTCAATTTGTGCACAGCAGACAATAAAAACAAATCTGCCCATTGAAACGAATAAAAAGAAAAAAAAATAGTATATGCTACACTTATAAGAATTTTTGTTTGCATCAAACAAATTCTTTCTTTGATATAGGGTCAAATTAGTATTTGATTAATTCTAATAAATATTTTTTTGATCAAAACAAAATTTACACAACAATCTTTGACACAAACAAATTTGATTTGTATCAAACTAATTCAATTTTTTATTTAGTGTCAAACAAATGTTTGTGTAAATTGAAGAAAGATTTTTCTGAGTAAACAAATGTAAAAACACCGTAACATGTAAACGTCTCACCTGAAAACAAACAATAAACAGAAAGAACGTTAAAAAGTTTATTATCCAATTATGTATCATAATAAACAGAAATGAATGAACTCACTGTATGTTTAAACTAAATATGAGATTGAAAAAGTCATGCCAAGGTAAAATGAAAAATTCATGTACTTTGAAGAAAGATTGGCGAAATTACAAATTAGTAAGCTTCCGACTGATCTCACTTTGAAATGTTACAAAAGTTGAAAGGATTCCAAATAATATCATTCAACAGACTTTGTACATATTATCTAGTACTCCTATGCAAAAATTATAAATAACATAATTAAGACAGTAATTTGAAGAGTATGGTCATGTTACAATATTTGAATACATTTCTATAATATAAAGAATCTTAAAACGTTTTGCCTTACATGGAAAGCAATTTCTCAAAAGATAACTTTGCTGTGTTTTTGTACCTTTCAGCTTCTTTTTGGCTCTCAAGTTCAGAACCACTTCAGAGACAAAAAGTATCATCTACAGCTGCATACAATTTTGGAAATGGTAGCAAAATAGAGAAACGTATTTGTTTTCAAGTAATAAGCTTACAATGAAGTGTGCAATAAGTCACAAGCAATTTCGAATATTTTTTCTTTTAGGAGTACGAAGTAAAAGTTCCAGATAATAAGAAACTCCAATTTGTAATATATTTTTTTAACAAAGAAAATTATATGCAACCCTAAACGTACAGAAAAATACCTAACATAACACAATTGAACATAAAATGTTCCTTTTTTTTGCTCAGAATTCAAATAGGATCTTTAAAGAAACCTTAGCTCTATTTATGAAAAAAAATTGAATACAGTTACATACCCAGAAGACTGAAAGTTATTAGTTTGAGGTTTAGAGCTGCTGACAGCATTTACCACTCTCTTAACTCTCTTCAGAGTCTGAAGAAACTTCAATAACACTTCAACATACAGAAAATATCGACAGAAAAAATCAACACAAAACTCGTCCAATTTGAAAATCAATTTTAAAACTCGGAGAAACTTAGAGGAAATTTCTTTTCTTTAAAACCGATTAATTTGTAGAGATTCTGAAGCACGCAAACTACCGAAAGAACTGCACGCATTGACTCTCTGAAAGAACTGAAAGCAAGCGGTAAGAAAGGAGCGAATCTACAAAATGGCAAAAACGGTGATCACCCCCCACCCCCCTGGCATTTTCTTTACCTAGCTTTACTTCTTTCACTTTTACTGGCAAATGAAGAAAAATTATAACAATACTATTACTTGGAATATTAAAAAAGATTGAATGCAATAATCTTCAAATCACAGTACGTAGTAAAATCTATCAAATCTCTCTGAATGTCATTTGATCCTACATGATATGATACCTCTTAGTTATTTGTACCATCTTTAAAATTTCTATAACTTCAATTTAAAATCATAGTTTTCAATGCACAGTTCTAAAGACAGTTTATCTTTTCGGGCCTTGAAACTAAACTGGTTTATTCTCAACAGTTTGAACTCGCAAATATTTGTGTTCAAGTTTGTTAATATTTAAATAGTCAGAAACGTTGCTAATTTGTTAATGGTTATAGTTTGGTATATTAGTATTTGTTAACCAGATGAAACAAATTAAAAATGTACAGTTTCTATTCCTTTTTCAGAATTATTAGATTTTTACGGCACTCAACTTGAATTTAAGGGTTTTTTATATTTTCAATTTTTAGTTTCACTATGTGAAAACAAGCATTAGACAGCTTTTTCCACTATTCTTTTTAACGATTTATGCCTCTTTTGATACAAATTAGAGAAATGGGATCCTTAAAATGAAATAAAATTAAAAGCCTGTTAGATCTTGTAAATCCTAATAAAATTCTTTGAAACTTATGAAATTCCTTGTGATAGCCCTTGAAATATTATTGTATTATTTCAAATCTGGACTGCCGGTTGAAGTACAATAACATCACTGGAAAATGCGATGACAATAAACTAAATCTGGTGATAATTCCTGAAATTCTGGAAAATTTACTGAAATACCTTGACATTTTTGTAAATCTTTTGAAATCATTGAAATTCTCAGAAATCTCATGAAATCCGTTAAAAACTTTTGAAAATACTTTGCAAACTCTTCGAAATATCCTAAAACCTTATAGTTCTGGTAGAAATCTTGTAAATCTTTCGAAGTTCTAGGAAATTCCTTAGAACCGCAAAAAATTTGTTTGAATTCGAGCACGGAAAATTTTTCGGGATGACTAAACACAGCTAATTATTAATCAATGAAAATGTAAAGGACTTTTCAATAATTATGCAAAGTCGAACAAACATCGTCAATATTATTGCAAAAGCTTTTAATATTCCAAAACCAAAATTATATTACATTTTTGTTAGTAAAAAAGTAAATTCATGTTAAGTCGAAAATTTGAAGCTTGCTATAAAGTACTAAAATAATTATCAAGTCTTTGAAATATGTGCGACTAAATAAATTCCAGTTCGAACAAAAAAATTCCATAACTTTTCAAGGATTTCCAGGACTTGTAGCAAACACGATGGATACTAAGATAGGTGCCATTCGTAAACAAGGTTGACCCTCAAAGAACTGAAAACAAATCTGTAGCTGAGTGCGTAACCAAAGACCGTATATCGCTGCTAATTAGATTTGAGAAATTGCCGATGTTACCAATTTCCACTTAATCAGTACTCAACAAACAATTATAAATAAAAATCCATTTTAAAAAATTCAAACATACGATTCTGGTAAATAAATCAGAGAAAAAGCTAATCTGTGAATAGTTTTTTAAAATTAAAACTGATTCCATTTGTAGCTACCAGTGAATTATTTGTAACCATCATTGAATGCATTTTTATTTTTTCAACCTAAAAATATGATGAATTCGAAAATTTATTATTTAACAAAATTTGAAATATTAGTTCGAAAAGCATTTGGACTAATAGATAATAGTTAATAATTTTAAATTGACATTTTTTCAGATGGAATGAAAAGGAACTTAGCTTGCATAATTTCTAAATAAAAATCATTAAAGTTGTACAATTTGAAATCAGCATGTCTCAAAATTGAAAAATTTCATACTGACATTTTTGTAATTCGACAATATTATTTGAAAGGAGTAGGAATTGTATTATTTCTGATTCGAGCGTTCAATATTTTACTACGGAATGTTCAAAATGATACGAATCCGAACTGTATCTAAAACTGAAAAATACTTCTGTTAACCACGAATTGTGATATTTTCAAGCGAATACATTAGTCTTGAATAAAAAAGTTAAATTTCCAACTAAAAAAGAAAAACAATTCAAACCAAACTGGAACAGTTAAGTTTTATGTTAAGCAAATTAATTTTTAACCCAAAAAGCTAATTTTTGAAGGAAATAGTTCAATTTCAAACAAAACAGCTGAATTTTCAAAAATTGAGTTGAGGTTTTAAGCTAAAATTCAAATGTCAAAAACCCCGTGAAATAAGTCATTTTTCAAGAAATTGCGCACATTTTTTTCAATAAATTTTTGTTTAGGGCTTGCTGAAGGTCATTGATTAGTTATTTGTTTGTTTGAAGGAGCAAAATATAAGGATCCAATTTTCAATACCGGAGCACAATTTTGGATAGTTTACTTTTCTTCAATATATTTGAAACTTCAATTTTTGTTCTAGGGTCCACAAAAATTAAATTAAATTATTTAATAATTTAGCCCCATATATTATCATTAATAATATATGCTACAATTATGAAATCATATTATTTTTAATTTGTTATTCCTGAAAAAGAAACTTAATTTAACACGTCTTAAAAAATAATTTAGCTCTCCATCATATTTGCTCAATGCACATATTTTGCAGCAGGGTGGGTCAAAGATATGAATTTTCTGAATTTCAAAAATTCATGGAGCCTAAAAGTTTGTATATGATACAAGTAGGTAGCTTACAATGAAACTTCGAGTCGACTGAAAAAAATAATTCACCTATCTTAAGCGTATTCAAGTTTTAAACGGCGAAGAGATCAAATTTTATTTTACGAATGTTTGAAATGATAAATATGTAAATTTTATGCAATTTGAATTTCTTTGAAAAACAATAAATTTGAAAGGAATATAACCTCAAAACTGATTTAATCTGAAAAAGTTGGGTTTTATAAATACCATAAATCGCAATATTCTGAGTTATATCACTAAGCATTGTGCTCCTATTAAAACAAATGAATTGCTATTTCTTTCGCTTTCAGTGATTTTTTTCGATCTTTAAACAAATATATGATTTTTCAAATTTCTCTGGCGGCCTTTAAACATTTTAAAAAAAAGAGATGGGTCTCCGAATTATAATTTTAATTTTCAATTAGGCAGTCAAATTTTCGATCGAGAAGCTTAATTTTCTATCAAAAAAGGCAATTTTAGAACAAAAGCCATCAATTTTTAACTGGATAGTTGCATTCTTAACTAAAAATGATCATTTTCAATGGAAAAATGGAACAGTTAAACATTCAGTTTAAAAAAAAATTAGTTTAAAAAAAAATCAACCAAAGTGATATATTTTGAACTAAGATAATTAATCTTCAGTTTTCAACAAACTTTCAATCACAAAGTAAAATTTTCAACTAAAATGATGAATATTTGACAGGAATTTTTGATATTTCAACGACATAGTTGAATTTTCAATTTAAAAAAATGCAACCTTACAGTTGAATTTTAAACAAAAAAAGGTCACCTTTCAACCAAAAACGAAATAATTGAATTCCCAGTTAAAAAAGTAATTTTCCATTAAAAAAAGAACCAACCAAAGTGATAAATTTTAAACTTAAAAATGAAGAATCTTCAACATGAATAGATGACATTTTAACCAAAAAGATGGATTTCAAACGAAAGAGTTTCAGTTTCGACCAAAATTTGAATTTGGAACTAAAATGATGAATACTGATTCGGAATACTTGCATTTTCCACCGAAGAGGTGAATTTTTAAATGAAAAGCCTGATCTTTAAGCAAGAAGATTAATTTATACCCAAAAAGAAGAATTTTTAACAAAATATATGAATTTTTAACTAAAAAAGATGAATTTTCAACCAAAAAATGATGAATCCTTCACTAGAATAATTGAATTTTGAGTCAAAAAGATCAACTTCAACCAAGAAGATTAATTTTATTGAAAAAGACGAATCTTCAACTGAAGAAGATCATTTTTTTACCAAAAATTAAATAGTTTAATTTGTAGTTGAACAAATTTATGTTTCACCAACAAAAAAAAGAAAATTTCCACGAAAATAGTCAAAGTTTCAACTTGAACTCAAACCAATAATAATTATATTAATAATTAACTTTAAGACAAAGCTTAAACGAATTTTCAACAAAATAGCCAAGTTTTCAACCAACGGGATAAATTTTTGATTAAAATGATGAATCTTTAGCCAAAAAAATTAATTCTTAAGAAAGGAAATCTCGTTTTAATAAAGTAATTAAATGTTCATACCAAAAAAGAATAATTGCAAACGAAACATGTGGAAGGTAATATTTCAATCCAAAAAGATTTAATTTTTAAATAACTACAGTTGAATTTTGTATTAAGAAAGATTTTTGAGTCAAGCGGGAGAAAGAATTTCAAACAAATTGTTAAGTTGAAAGAAAAGCTAAGTCTTCAAGTAATAAGATCAATTTTCTATAAAAAAGAACGAATTTTCGAGATACATGAATTTTCAACCAGATACTCAAATTTCAAATTAAAACGATCAATTTTCTACCAAGAATAGAATAGTTAAATTTTCAGTTAAAAAAATGAATTTCGAACTCAAAAATGAATTTTGAACAAAATAATTATATGCAGTAATATACAGCTACTTTTGCAAATAAAGAATTATTGTTATTTAATTTCATATTGCAGTTGAAAAAAAAATTAAGCACGCTGTCGAAGAAGTGCCCTCACTTTAAAAAAAATTCTTTACATTTCCAGGTTTTCCAGGTAGGTTAGACACTTATGGTATTCAGGATGATATGAGGCAGTTGAAGCGAGTTCGTTTGTCTAGGGTCCAGGATTTATGACGTCGACTCAGCTAGATAAAAATGCGACTTGCAGGTTTCCATTATTTGAGAGATCTTATATTTATTTTAAATTACAGAGTTGCTATAGGCCAGGTAATTCCAGAAAGGCAGTAAAGGTCAGAGAATGTCAAAGAAATCTGACAGAGTTAGGGAATTTCCGATGCACTGAAGTTGAAGTTAATTTTATCATCCTGTTCAAAAATTGCAACTATTTGGTTGAAAATTCCTGTATTTTATTGAAAATTCGAATTTTATGGGATTTAATCTTCTGGGTGACTAATTCACCTTTCCAGTTAAGAATTCCTTCAAAAATTCAAATATTTGGTTAAAAATTTATTTAATTTTTTAAAAATTCATCTATTTTAAGAAAATTCATCTTTTTCTTTGAAAGTTGATGTTTTGTTTGAAAATTATTTTTTTCTCATTCAGAATTTTTTTCTATATGAAAATGGAACTGTTTTATTGTTGGTAAAAAATGTACCTTTTTTGATAGAAATTTATTATTCTTGGTAGGAAATTATACTATTTCGTTAGAAATTTACTTGAAATTCATTTATCTTCTCAAATGAACTGAAAACTCAACTAAATATTTATTAAAAATTCATATTTTTGGTTGACGATTCATCATTTTGGTTTTAAATTGATTGCTTTGGTTAAAAATTTATTTTTTTGATTTAAAAACACAACTAAAACGGGTTTAAAATATATTTGAGAAGAAAATTTTTTTCGCACTAATATTAGGAATCTTTTAGCTGTATTGTTGGTTTTATACCTACAAAAATGTTGAAATTGGGATTTCATGGCAACCTTGAATGAGGCACTGTTTAATGCGAATAATATGTTTTCTATTAGTTTGACTTCTTTTATCATTAAAATTTAGCGCTGTTTCCAATTTGAAGCGAAATTTTCATGCAAAATTAAAAAAATGTAATCATTATTGATAAAGATACAAAAAAAAATAATTTTTCAAATCCTCATTCAAAATGCTCATAAATGCTCATTAACTTCTCAAAGCACATAAAGTTCGAGCATATTCTGATGCCCGTGAGAATTTCTCCGAGCACCTAGCCTCTTTCGAACACTAGTCTAGACTACATTAAGCGCTGAGAAATGCACATATAATTTTCTTTCATTTCCTGTTTGGTTGCTGCTTTTAGGAATTTGCCTCACTCAATACACTGGATCTACATTTCGATTACTCAGGTGTTATACCACTTCAAGGAGAAACACGGAAACTCATCATCAACTGTTTGTAAATAAATAGAGTCCTGAAAGATCAGTGGCATGGTATGTTTCAAAATCTACACTTTGTAACAACATGGACGTAATATTAAGAAAAATAAATTAACTGACATTTGACTGATTTGAACATAAATTTATTTCGAGAAAATGAATCGCGAAGTTATGGAGAATGTATATTTAAATTATTACTCAGAATTTTTGTACAACAAAATAATTGCATTATTGCATGTATGTTATATTCCGTATAACATACAAACCTTTTAGGAAATTTGAAATTACAGATTGTCGAATTTCATGATTGGATATTTTCTTCGCTAATTTGTGTCATCACTGATTAGGATTTTTTTATTTCTTCTATGTTGATTAAAACATTCGCGTTGCGGTTTCGATTCCCGCCTCATATTACATAACTATATTTCGTCTTCGACCGTTTTTTACTTTACTTTTTTTTTGCTGCTCCCTCTCTAATATTCGACGTCTTTTGACACAAAAAACACGTATGCTCTGTTTAATTTTTAAAAGATTTGAAGATGCGTCGACCGACATTTTGAATATTTAAGTCTGTTGAGAATATTTTTATCGAACAAAGCAAAAGTTGGCATAATCTCCTTTCTTAACGAGTATTATTTCATCAATAAACAACTTTTGAAAAATTTTGACTGTAATATCTGAAGTGGCAATGATCATATAATTCAAAATTTGAATAAACATGTTTTTTTGATTTTTTCCACAAAATAATTTTTGTGCTTTTTCAAAAAAAGTTAAAATTGTATAAAAAATTACATTTTTATCTCTCTGAATTTCAGAAATGCAGATAATTGATTTTTTTGTCCCACCCTGCTGTGAAAGATGTGCATTAAACAAATATAATAGAGGATTTAATGAAGTTTCTTTTTAAGGAATGAAAAATAATGTTATTTCATTACTTTAATTTCTATTATAAATAATAATTCATGGGGTTAATTACTCCCTAATTAAATTTAATTCTTTTCCACACCGGAACGAAAATTGATGTTTCAAATAATCAGTAATCAAAATTGGACACTTATATTTTCCTTCTTCAAAAGAAAAAGAAATAATCGATGATCTTCAGCTACCTCTAAACAAAAATTTTATTGGAAAAAGAAAAAATAGGCTCTGTTTTTATGAAAAAGTAGTAATTTCAAGGGGTATAACTTTCGATATTTGACTATTTGGCTTGAAAACTCTATTCATTTATTGAAAATTCATCTCTTTTGTTCAAAATTAAACTATTTTGTTCGAAAATTAGTTTAATTAGGTTGAAAATTAATTTACTCAGCATAAAATTTAACTGTTCCAGTTTGGTTTGAAATTTCTTTCTTTTTTAGTTGAAAATTAAACTTTTTCAATCAAGATTAATGTATTTGTTTGAAAATATCGCAATTCTTGGTTTACAAAAGTTTTTCTTAGTTTTAAATACAGTTCAGATTCGTATTATTTTAAACATTCCGTGGGAGAAATTCGTTCATTTGTAAAGTTTTCTATTTAATATTACTTTTAATTTTAAATGTTTTTTTTACAACCATTAAATTTTAAATAATATGACGTTAATGTTTTTCGTCCAAATGGTCGATAATCAATATCTTGTGAATATTGATTATTAATTTTTAAAGTTGTGAAAAAAAACTCTCTTCGAAGTATATTGAATGACGCTGACATTCAACTTTTAGAAGTTGTGAGGAAAATTTTCTCGTCCGTAGCTTAATTGGTTGAAGCAGCAGACCGGAAATCTGAAAGATCTGTTGTTCAAATCCCAGCGGAGCTGGAATAATTTTTTTCACAACTTTGACAAAAAAAAAATAATACTCATAATAATAATCAATATCCACAAAATATTGATTATCGACCATGTAGACAAAACACATAACCATCATATTATTTAAAATTATTCACTGGTCAAAAAACTATAACATCAAATAAGTAAGTATTAAAGGTTGATAATTGAATACTTCATGTTTTTAGATGGTCATAGAGTCTGTAAATTTATTTTTTGATTTTAGAAAAATGTGTCCAATGAATTTTTACATTTGAATGTTGAATTAAAATTTTTTGATGCATTACCAATTTAAAATTCTAGAATTTGATAAAGATTAACTTTGAAACATTAAACTAAATTTTCCATTTCATATTGTCAAATTTTAATCTTTCTGAACTGATAATTATTCAAATTCAAAATTTCTTAATTTTGAACGCTTCTAATTGGAAATAATACAATTAAAAATTCTTTTATTATTAAAATGATTCATTATTCACAATATTAGTATAAAAATATTCAATTTCAGATTGTCCTGTTTAGGATATTTTAATCTGAAATCCTTCAATTTCGAAATTCTTCAATTCAAAATACGAATATTCAATATTGAACGCTTTGAACTAGAAATAATACAGTTTCTGCTCCTTCCAAATAAAATTAGCAAATTAAAAAAATGTCAGTATGAAATTTTTCAATTTTGAGACATGCTGATTTCGAATTATACAATTTCAAAGATTTTTATTTAGAAATTATGCGAGTTCAATACCTTTTCATTTCATTTTAAATACTGTGCTGTTTTCAACAGGTTTTTTTAACCAAAGTTGTTTTGATTTGGAACGTTTTTAATTCACAATCGTTTTATATGTGTTTTTTGAATTTCAGACGCTATCAATTTAAAATTATGAACTATTATCTATATGTCCAAATGTTTTTCAAACGAATATTTGAAACTTCGTTCGAAAATAAGTTTTTTAGTTGCTTATATTTTTAAGTTTAAGAAATATGAATTTCTTTAATGATGGTTAGAAATGATTCACTGGTAGCTGCAACTGGAATCAGTTTTAATTTTTAAAAACTATCCATGGATTAGATTTATTCTTTGATTGATTTAACAAAATCGTCGATATAAATTTATAATATGGATTTTCAGTTAGAATTTTTTGTTAAATACTAATTAGGTGGATATTAGTCACATCGGCAATTTCTCAAATCTAATTAGCAGCGATATTCGGTCTTTCGTTACGCACTCAGCTACAGATTTGTTTTCAGTTCGTTGAGGGTCAACCCCGTTTACGTATGGCAATTCTTACGAATTCATTCAAAATACAAAAATGTGTTCTCCAGTCTAATTAAACAAAAAATTTAATTAAGATTAAAATTATTGTGACCACTCATTTTATTGTCTATCATGTTTCATACAAGTCCTAGAAAACCTTGAAAACTTATCGAATTTTTTTGTTTGAACTGGAATCTATTTAGTCGCACATATTTGAAAGTCTTGATAATTATTTTAGAACTTTACGGCAAACTTGAAATTTTCAAATTCACATAAATTATCTTTTTTACCAACTAAAATATAATTTGATTTTGACTCCGAAATATAAAAAAACTTTTATCGTAATATTGAAGAGATTT
>JAABKJ010010204.1:0-11023 GCA_011634705.1 Andricus grossulariae
TATATATATATATATATATATATATATTATGTAATATAATATGCGTGTATAGTTAAAGTAGCGATAACGTTATGGGGTATCGGTCACTTATACGTAATGCAGGTCGCTAATCGATCATTGATAAGTCTCTCGTGGCGATTAGTGCGAATTGGGAGGAGGGGGGGGGGGTACGTCATAATATTAGGTACTATCGTATCATACTTAATTAATTAGTCATTAATTATGTCAAGGGAACGCACTCGAGAAAAGAGGGACTCTGACGTCAGAGAGGCCTTCTGGTATTAACGATGCATTTGCTATTCACGAAATAAGCTTTATTGTACTGGATTAAATAATCAAATCATTTGAGGTTAGGTGTTCTCCTAAAAAGGTATCTTCTTGAAAGATTATATCCTTAAAATCCTCTTATTGTTAAAAGCGCAAAGAGTAGAGGCATCGAGGTTCATTTTAGGCACGTGATGTGAACGCGTTGGTACAGGTGGCGCTGCGATATCTAAGATGGAGGAACTCGATCTGCTGATCCCGAAAATTTCGAAAGAGGGCTAAAAAATAGTGAGTATATTTGAAATCTCGCAAGAGCCAAAAAATAGTTCTAGTTCGATTAAAAAACATTATTCAAATGGTTTTATAAAAAAAAATGCAGATCCTGAAACGCCGGTGCTTACCGAAAGACGCGACTGTATACCCTATAAGTGATACCTGGGGGCCGAGATCACAACTTCTCGAGTGCGTTTCATGAAATGGAACATAACCTCATTTTCATTCTCACTCTCACTTTTCTCCTCTCTTTCTTTTTTTACAAACTTAACGACGCAATCACTCGTTTCGGATCTACCAGGCCCTGCATTTGGACAATTTGGGGCACTTGAAAAAGCAAAATTAATCTGAAAACTATAGTGTCCTCTGACATTTTGGGGGCTTTAAAAGCAATTTTCTACGCACAATCTAGTTACAGACTACAAATCTAGGCATTTGGTCTGCATAATCTCCTAACTCGTTTCCAACCGAAATCTTGTGCCTAGCAATTAATTTCTAATATTAATAATTATTAAAAATTAATTTAATTGTTAATAGTTATTAATATTATTATTAAATAATATTCAAAATTCTTATTTCTAATGATAGTGAGGAGACGGTTGTCTCTTGGCTGCTCCAGATTGAATTGAGAACCACTGTTCGTCTCTTCTATCTTCCGATGCTCAAGTAACGCGTTATTTCAAAAGTTAATGTTTTTTGTAAGGCTAGTGAGTAAGTAAGTCAGTCATCTTTGCAGAATTTTCTTAATTCATAGAATCCTCTAGAAAAAATTATTTTCTAAGTAGTTGATAATCAACTTCATTGAATATATGGTAAGAAAAATCTTCCGCGAAAAAGCTAAACCATTTCTTGATTTATTTTCCTTCCGTTGAATATCTCTTACATTAATTTAGTTCCTCTTAAATCTGCTCATTCGGTTAAATTATTCTGCAATCAATCGAATTCTCTGGAATTCTGTTAATTGAAATTTCATAGAATTAAGTTTACTACGAATGTTTTAATTCCTTTTAATTTTAGTCAATTTTCTCGAATTCCGTAATTTAATTCAATGATACCGACTTCTGTTCGATTCCCCTTAATTGAATTGAAAACAGATGAATTCGTTTGAAGTGAAATATATTTAATTTTCTTGAATACCTATAAGGCACCATTAAATTCTTTCAAAAACCTTCGTATGCCTTTCGATTCTCTTAAATTGAAGTAAATTCTTTTCGACTGCCTTAAACTCGATTTAATTATTTTAATTCCGTTGAATTCGCTTTAATTACATGGAATTCCCTTGAATGGTTTGAAATAATACTAAATTCCTTTGAATTCCCTTCAGTTAAATTTGATTTGGTTCGATATCATCAAATGCAACTGAATTCTTTGAATTGCCTTGTATTTTTTTGAAATGCGTTCAATTGCGTGAAAATTCGTTGTATTCGCCAGAATTCCGGATAATCTGTAGCATAATTCACCTAAATTACATGGATTTCGCTCGAAATAATTGTAATTCTGTTGAATTTCCTGCAATTCCATTGAATTCTATTGAACTGTCTTAAATAAAACCTAATTGTTCTGAATTCCCCTGCATCAAATTAAATTCCACTTAATTCGTATAGATAGAACTTTATTCTGTTCATTTCCTGAAAATTCAATTAAAGTACACGAAGTTCCATACAATTTCCTTGGTCCTCATTCAATTCCCTTAAATATCATTAAATTCATTTGAAATATCTTGAATCAAATTCAATTTCCTTGAATTTAGTGAAAACTCTTTAGCATCAAATTGAATTCCATTGAATTACCTTTAATTGCATTCAATTCCGTCAAATTCTTGTTTAATTTAATCATCTCTGGTTTAATTACATCGAATTCGCTTTCATTTCCTTTAATTTCTTTAAATTTTCGTGCATTCCTTTAAATCCAGCCGAATTTATTTTAATTCATTTACATTCACCTTAATTTTTTTCACATAAATGAAAATTTATTAAATATTTAACTCTGAATGTATTTAACTTCAGTTGAATTCAAGTACACATATATCAACATTTTATCTTGCCATTAGAAAATTCTGACACATTCGAAAAAAGGCGTTGGGAGTTAAATATTTACTAGAACACAAGTTCACTTTCCAGTAAGTCAAAATTAGTTAATTTTTTTCAAAAAAAAGTAACGTCTTTGTCTTTCTACTAACAGCAATGGTTCTCAAATCAATAGACGTAGTTCGGAGAACAAGTCCGCCTCCGATTATGTATATTAACGATGGACGATATCACGATCTTAGTTGCTTATGATTAATGCAGAGTTGAATGCTCTGAAAAGAATGGGCGATTACAGCTTTTTAACGATAAAAATGTAGCCTATTTTCCTAGGTTGTATAAATGGATTCTCTCTTTTCTAGAACACCTCTAATTTATTTATCTTCACTGCTGCTCTCCTAGAAATGAATGAAAATACATTGATGCGATGTATCTACGAAGCGAGGCTAGAATGGAGTCTGATTCGATGTCACGATTATTCTGAAACGACACATTTTCTAAATTACTTGTCTTTAAGTACAATGCTGCCGGAAAACGTCGATTTTTAATGATAAATCGTACGTGGTAACTTTAATTGGTCCTGCGAACGGAAATTATGTAAGAAAAGTTGGGCTAACGAGTGAGGAAAAAGGCTTTCAGGGTTTGATTCTTTTCGAAATCACGGTTTTAGAACTTCACGATTAGGCATCGAAGAATAACATCTCTTTCGACGTAAACTTTTAGTTTTTTCACCTTCTTTTAAGGGATCAACGTGACCAAAATGAGTCGAAACTTTTGCAGCACATTTACTCACTATAGTGTTAACTATTTCTGGAGAAAAAATGCTCTAATATTGTTTGGTTTCCATTAAAAAGTGTTTTGAACATTCAAGGTGATACATTTTCTAGCAGGGCCATCTTCATCGTCTCAATTTGGTTCACGTTTATATGGCAAATCTATTTTGATAGTTTCCTCCATACTGTCTCGAAAAATGCTCGCTCGTGAAAAAATCAACCCTTTCGCCACCAGATGTCGCCCCAAAAGATCTTTCTTAATTCCGATTATTTCGAGTACAATCTTTGCAGGGGAATATATTTACACGAGCGATCAGCATACTATTTATATAAATTAATTACGTATCGCGATAAATATAAATACCAATAAATAATAACAATATCTACACTATTCTTTATTCGCATATAGAAATTATTCGAAACATAGTAATCAATAAATTATACGATATCTTACTTTTGTCGGTTTGTATACGCCATTCAGCGCACTTATCTCACTTATATATTATCGTAATATTACATCCGATAAACATCTGTTTCTTAGAACGCTCTTTTTTGCAAAAGTGTCTGATGGATTTTCAATAAAAATGGGTTAATTTGCTCAAATGCGGTGCGCAGTAGTCGCCTCATATCTAGTAGACCTGTGTTGTCGCTATAGCTGCGCACTCCCTACGCAACAGGCAAAATAATCAATTATCTTTCAAAATTATTGAATTTAGCAATTCTTCAGACATTTTTGGAAATCTTAATACTATCTCTCTCTCTCTCTCTCTTTAACTACTCTCGGCAAGTCTTACGATCAAAACGAAGCGTTTAATTCTCGACACCAAAATGTAGAATATTGAACGAACAGGAAATAAAACAAATAATCTGAAACATAACTGCTTCATATCACGGTAGTGTAAATAAAATTATCTGCTTCGCATCAATCTTAAGGAGCCTTATAAGTATAATATCTTCATATATAGGGTTCTTTTATAATCGTTATTCAGCCAGGGCCGATGGATAATGGAAATCGAAATAGGTAGGCCAGTTTGTGTGAGTGAATACGCCACATCGAAAAATTCTCTGATTTAAATTAGACTTTTTGCGGATTGAATTGTTGGAGCTTAAATTTGTATGGTTCCAGACTTTTTCAGAAATTAGCGGGATACGTCAGGTAAATGAATTGAGTTGGAAAAGCTCGATCGTCAATAGTTTTCATATATTATACGAGTGTTTGCGTACGAGATCAAAGACATTGCCAAAAAAGCATTTTCCTTTTGCGTTGGAATCTTTTGTCTGTGTGGGTTTGTTTCTCGAACATTTTTTTACACGAAGGAAGATGTACCAAATACATTGAAACGCACCGAAAACACAGCGAATCGAAGTTAAACGTTGAGCATCCGCAAGCTTGTGCGGCTAGTTGCAAAATCTCACCTTAAATCGGTAAAAAATATAAACAAGTTATAATTAAAATTGCATCACATTTTCTCTCTTCAGATCTGATCGCTTTTAGAAAAACAATCTCTTCATGTCAATCAGGGTTTTTTATAATACTTTTTAAACTTCGCAGGTGGTACAGAGTCGGAATTTCGCCGTCAGAGGTCGCATTTTTCTAGAAAAACTAGTCGCACAAACTCGGTTTTTACAATTCCAAGATTATCTTAAAACATCGAACGATGATTGATATACAATGATCGGTAAGGTTGTGAGAATTTATAAAATTCCTAATTTTCGATATTAACCATAGTAAAAATGCACGCGAAGGTGCAAGCGCCTTTTTTAAGGGGAACGAAGTAGAGTTGAACGACTTTGCAAAATTTCAATGCTTTTTACGCGACCCTGTCTTCGTGGCGCGGTCGCATCAGCTTTTCTTTTTAGCCTTTTAAAATCATTCAACGGGTAATCTACAGAGAAAAGTATAGTAGATATAGTATATGTATATATACAAGACACTACACTCCATAAGAACAGATTTTATTAACGCTAGATCTTTTCGCTGGTAGTTATTGTTTTTTTTATCATAGATCGTTTAATATCTACTAAGTGTTTATCTCTCTTTTTTTCTTCTCCCTTGATCTTCATTCACGATCTCACCTGCAAGGGAAAAACATTTTGTAACATTTTCTTGTGTGTATCGAGCATGCCCAGAAGATCCCAAAACTATCTGCGCACACGTAAGAGAACATTAGGATAAACACGCATGCGCAGTAGATTTGTATTGGATTATACGTATAGCGTCCTCAAGTATGAATTATCCAAGAACGAGAATATTCGAGATTAATTTTTTATAAAAATAAATAAATTTGAACAAATTTTTATGTATACAAATTTATATAAGATTGAGAAAGTAATAAATATATCTATTACTTTCTCAATTTACTCTTCTTCATAGAAAAAAAATCATCTCTTCTAAAAATATAAATAAGAAAATTAATCAAATTTTTTACATCATCAAAAAAGTACTGCATAGAATTATTGCATAGCATTTTGTAAACATGATTTTGTCATGATTTGCACATTTTTTCAGACGTTATAATTATCAGAACTATAATATTATAAGTTGACTTGACTAGGATTTAATTTAAGTTGAATAGAATTCAATCTTGGAAATGGAAATTTGAGTTTTTATAAGAATTTTGTCATTGGTGAGTAAGATAAAACAAAATTGTTTTCAATTTTAATTCGTTAGTTGTCATATGTACGATGGATCTTCGTCAGAGATGCGCACGCGCATTATATCTTTGTCCAAAATGCACATCCGTAGTAGAGCTTTGTTCGAGATTCGCATGCGCAGTCGATTTTTGTGGATGTTACGCTTGCGCCGTGGATCTTCATGAGATATGCTCATGCGCAGTGGATCATATAACTATCTCCACTGCTTAAAATTACCTTAGAATGTAGTAGAATCTCTTTAATCCTTCTTATCTCCATCTTCGGGATCTTTAAGCGTATGCCACTGGGCAATAGGACGCCTTGGAGACGCTAACATATCTGACCAATGTCTCAGTTCCGTTCCGCTCGCGTTGTAACCAAGAATAACTTTTCCGATTGGCTCTGATGTACCAATACGATCGTAGTCCACTACCGTTACTACCAATTGCACTTTCTAGAACCGAGAAAAAATCACAATTTTTAAATGTTCAAGTACTTCTTCTTTATTTCTCAAAAGAATAACCAATCGCTGATAACACACCTGTATCTGCTCGAAGGGAACCTCGAATGTGAATGATTCGTTGTAGTATGGATTGAGTGTACACTTCTTTATGGACGTTTTCTTCTTCTTCAGCCTCTTGCCGTTCTGCATTAAAGCAATCTTCACGTAAGGGTCAGAAAGACCACCGACGTCCATCTTCTTCAGGTTCTTTGCCTCCAGGATGACCACAGTTAGCTTGCCGGCAGTAGGCACGTATCGCAAAGAGAAACAGATGTCACCAAGTTTGTTGTCCTGAAAGATAGAAGGGAAAATATTATAAGTTTATATTTCGAAAAAATGTACATCTATTTTAAGATACCGGCTGCGATTTTGCTATTTTTTACAATGATGGATTTTAAATAAAATTGACCTATCTTGCTTAGCAATTTTAAGCTGTTTAGAAAGTATCAAGAAATGTTGTGCAGAACTGTGGAAGTTTTCTTTATAAAGAAAAGTTCCGATGGCCGAAATTGTTCTAAATTTGATGATGTAATTTTGATAATAAGTTTTATGTGTGTATTTTGGAAAACTTTAGATATTGGATAAGTTTTATAAGTTTCCATGAAGAATGATAGAAGTTCTCTTTGTTTGGTATCTCGTAAAGTCGTTCAAGATTATGAAACCAGTAAATGAAATATTTACCTGTCCACCTTCACCCTCAACACTCTGCAATTCTCGCCATTCCTCAATAGTTTGTGCAAGATCGATCTGACAGAGTGGTACTTTAACCTCACCAATTTGGTCGTGCTTGGAAAACCTGTCGAAATCAAAGATGGCGAAAACCAGCGTCTTGTTCATCGCATCGGCATATGGCACGCTCTAAAAATCAGAAAAAGTACAAATTATAACTTACTTTACTAAACAATTATAATTTTAGAAATGGTGCGTAACAGTTTGAGTTGATTTCCCTTAAATCAAATTGAATTCGGCTGAATTTACATGAATGGAATTCAATTTCGTCCATTTCCTTGCAATATAATTGAATAACATGGAATTTCATTCAATTCGTTTAAATTATTTTGATATCTCTTGAATTTCCTTGAATTCCCATAAATTTAATTCAATTTCTTCAAAAACGTCTTAAATTGTTGGTATACCAATTGTTTCTTTTCATTACCCTAAATTGAATTTTATTCCATTCAATTCAATTACCTTAATTCAAATTGCAATGCATACACGCCGATATTTTTCTGTAGTTGATTGAATTCGATTCTCTCAAAATTCAATTCAGATCTTTATTTGCCTTGAATTTCATGGAATTTCGTTCAATTCCGATTGCGTTCTTTGTAATAAAAATTAATTTAATTATTTCCAATAGTATTTAACTCAATTGACTTTCCTTAAATTTTTATGAATTATTATTCTTTTCTTATTCCATGAAATTCCGTACAATTTACTTGAAGTACATATTTTGATTTGAATTGTCCACAGAAAAAGCGGGGGGTTCCCTGAAGTTTAAGCTTAAATAAAATTTGATATTTTTTAGAACTCGAACTACAGTAGAAAACTGTTGAGACCCGAAAGGGTTCCTTTGGAGACCCAAAAGGGTTCCTCTGGAGACACTTGAATAGAACAACCTGAAGGCGCGTTCACAAACCAACCGCTTGCAATGAAGGGTTGGTAAGCTGGAGAGATATTAATACGCCTGTATCTTTACAAGTTTGCCACATAACCTGCAGATGATATTTATCAAGTCATTATATCTATTCTAATCGTGGTAATATTTTGTACTTTAACTCTCTTCATTAAATTATGTCCACCGGAGTTCTATTATGCGTGTGATTTGACGTAAAAGTTGTGTTATTATTTAGCTAAAATGTTGAAGTGGACAAAGCGAAAAATACGTTCTTTGGAAAAAGTCTCTTTTAAAATTGAGTTTCTTGAGAGGTCCAACTGGTGGCTCCTTTGGAAAAAATGCATCGTTTTGGGTTCCTTTTCAGCGATAGGGGTTCCTTCTTGTTGCAGCTTCTCGTAGGAACCAACAAATTTTCTTTTTTTTTAATTTTCAGAGAATCGAGCATGCAAAAAGTCGAAAAAGGGCACACTTTGTCAAGTCAAATATTGGGATCTATTATAGCTACACTTTTTTTATTTAGTTTTATGAGAAATCTGGTAATTTTCTATTGATATTTTCTCATTGAAACTCTATCAAATTACAATCGTACATGAATTGTATCAAATCCTGTGTTTCAGAATTTTTAAATTTTTTATCTAACTCTATACATCGCGAAATCTTATACTTTTTTATCAACATTTTCTCATTGAAACTCTACTAAATCTTAATCGCACAAGACTTATATCAAATTCTGTGTTCCAGAATCTTCAAGGTTTTCATCTAACTTTATCTGTCGACAAATCTTATACTTTTCTATCAACATTTTCTCATTGCATGAGATTTGATAAAGGTTTAATAACAATATCTTGACAGAAAAGTATAAGATTTCTCGACAGACAGAATTAGATAAAAACTTTCAAGATTCTGGAACATAGTATTCAATACAAGTATTGTGCGACTAAGATTTAATGAGAATCTGTTGACGATACAAGTTCTGTGTGGATAAGATTTGATAGAATTTCTATGAAAATAGGATGATAGAAAAGTATAGGATTTTTAGATGGATATAGTTTGATAGTCTTTCGAACGGATTGATATATTTTAATTCGTGAAATTTATTTGATTGAATTAGATTATATTTTTATAAAATGTGATAGTATTCGATTCGTGTGAATGGTTTGACTTAATTTGACGGGATCTGTATCAAATGGGCTCACATAATATTATTTAAGTTCTAAGCCTTGATAGATTTTGATTGACTTTCCTCTATATGCATAGAATTTTATCCAATATCATTTTTGTCTGTATAGAGAATCTTTCAAATTTTATAATTTTTGATACTTTTGTCAGAAGGGTGGATAAGGGATATTCACATTAGACGTACTTCGAAACGAAGATCTGAGTCCAAATAACTTTTCTTACACATACAATGTTTCAGAGACGTTTTAAGGACGTATTTAAAAACGAAACGTTTTCTTAAAATTATTTAGTCTGACTTAGGACGATTTTTGGAACGCTAAAATATCAACTTTTGACTTGTACGTCCAAGGAACGTTTTTACGACGTTCTAATTAAGTTTTTTAAAAAATTCTGCCCCTGGGATAGGTCGTGACAAAGGTACATGACGATGGTTTGTTTTTAAAGTGGTTTTCAAAACACATTTTGATACAGCATGTTTAAAGATGTTTGAAAGGGGGCGTATCTGAAGGACCTAGTTACGATTATCAATAATGGGCTCCACTGTGTTTTGTTATTGAGAGATATGTCGCTTATTTTAAGAAAAGCTATGTTCACTCTTTTTCGTTATTGGGAAGTCTACCCAGCGTTTCACTGGTTAGGGGCTTTAAGGCGTGTCGAGACACTATAAAGATGCATTGGTAGTGATTGTATCCCAAGGCAACTGCTATAATATATTTTATGAGCTGTAACTACGGTTTTTTTTCAAAAGGGGCGGTGCTAATATATAACCGTATTTTGAGGATTGAGAAAAAGGCTGCATCTTCAGGAAGTATTTACGAGTTTTATTGAAGGTTGCAAATATGATTTACTACTAGGAGGCGTGCCTGTGTGGAAAAATCTCCTGGCGCTGGTCCGGCCCAGACCGTCTGGTTTCCAGTTTTGAATCTGACGAAATAGTCTTGTCTGGTTCTGGCCAAAAACGTAACATTTTTTTTTTTGTTAGCCCCAAGCCAGAACGTATAATCAGTCGCTAGTTATTGGCTGGTCAGTCGCTATTTGAAAGCCGGTCAGACGCTAGCTGGATGCCCTTTATTTCTGTCATTACTTGGACAATAAATAATTTTTCACTGTAAGTGTATTTAGCTGATCAGCGCCAAACCTGGACCAGACTAGACTTTCCAAACTAGACGGTTTAGATAAAGTCAGACCTAGGTAAGACTAGCACTAGGCCTGGGTCAGATCAGATATTCCAGCCTAGACAGTCTAGATCAAGCCAGGCATAGGCCAGACCTGATTAGTCTAATTAGGCAACTTGGTGGGATTATGCGAGTATTATACCATAACATGAATCTCCCATACCCACAAAATTTGGTATTAAAATCATTTTGCTTATAACATTCAACCCCGCCAAGTATTATAATGCCTAATATGGTTTCTTAAAATTGATTTTAAAATATCTGTAGGGCACTTTATCAGAAAGTTTTATTATATATTGGCCAACTTTGATTTCACAAATTCATATGGTTGTACTTAGCAGATTTTTTGCATCTCAGATGTTTTTGGTGGGTCCTAGGATGACTTCAGAAATATTTATATTTTTTTTGTCTGCATGCACAATAATTATTGTCATTATATAATTTCTCAGAGAATTATATATATATATATATATCCTTGCAAGCGCGGCTCTACAAGGATGGACCAAACCTTTTCCTAGCTGCTCGTGGGAACAACAATGGCACCACCAAAACACCAAAAAGTTGTAGATGCGGTTCAAAACGAT
>JAABKJ010010205.1:0-11023 GCA_011634705.1 Andricus grossulariae
TTTTGGTGAAAAATAAAGATATCCTAATAAATCCAAGTAGGTTTGAAAGGGGAAGATTAGTACTTTCAAATTCCATACTAGCTTTTGTGGTAGACATTTTTCTTGTTCGGTTACATAACCTCAAATCAGCTAAAAAACGCATTTTTTGCACTTTTAGGTTAGGATATCTTGAAAACCTTACGTACAGGAGCAATTTTGAGCTCGGGTTCGAATTCAGCGCATCAAAATCCTTCGGAAATGTTAGGTCTGGTCTCTGGCTTTAAAATTTTTGGCCTGTGTTATTGAGCGTTTGAATTAACACATTTTTAAGTTTTAATTTTTAAAGTTTAGAATTCAAAAGAGTTCAACTTTGAATGTTTCAATTTGAATTTCAGTTCTGAATATACATTTCAAATACCGTGAAAAGTTGTTGTGAAATGAAAAATGACCAGGAATTTTTCCCTCGATTAAAACGGCCACCCTGAAATTATTTTGGTGTAGTCTTCAAGGTAAGAAAAAAAGCATACAACATTACAAATAGTTTCAAATATTCCTGCTGAATGGAGGATTTTTTTTTAAATTACCCTTATTTAGTTTAAATTAGAGTAGCAAGACATGATTGTATTTTTTTTACACACAATTTTCGTGTTCGGTAATAGCAGTTTGAAAATCACAAAAGTGGCAAAATTCATGAAAATTGTAAGTAAAAAAAATTAGTTCTAAGAATATAAAATGATAATGTCTGATTATAATTTAAACTAATTAAGCTTTAGGCAAAAGATTGTTTAACTTTGAAAAAAATTAATCTAGCCGAAACCAAAAAATTCATTTTTCCGTAAGTAAAAACTAATTCCTTTATTCGGTCGGATTTTTTTGTAATAATTTTATATTGTTACTTGCTACCTGAAACAGTACCAAAAAAATCTAAGATTGTTGCAACCTATAGAATAAACTTCAAACATTTGAAAAGTTTTTAAATTTGAAAACACCCCACACATTAAAAATTCTTTACAAAAAATGTGAACATTTAAGGGTAAATATTTGTTGAATAGATATCTTTAGAATTGCAAACTTTAATTTCAAATCGAGAAAACTGAAAAAAAATTTTAAAGTTGTAATACAATATCATAATTAAAAATGTCGAAGTGAAACATACAAAATAATTAATTGAATACTGATACATATTCAAAATGTAAGTATTTAACTATATAATAAAATCAATTTTAAATTCTGCAAAATTTAAAAATTCCGAAAAAGCATTGAACACTGAATATTTTTAAATTAGCGTCCTAGTTTTCCAAGCCTCTTTCCAAATTTATCTATGAAGAAAATTAAAAAATTTGCCTTGAAAAAAACCATGTGGGAACTAGGCATTCAAAATTTGATTATTTAAAATTTCCTAACTGATAATATGTTTTAAGTGAATAAACTTCACCATTTACATTTAGAATCATAGTAATCTTGTTTTATTTTCTTATATTATTAAGGGGCAAAGGAATGTTTCCCGCGTGCTTTAGCGCCCGTATAATGTTGTTAGTCATTAATAATATCAAATTGAAAACGCTCGAGTTGAGCTTCTGTTATTTCTAAATTAAAGCTTTTAAAATTGAATAATTTGAAATTTGATTGGAATTTTTCTTAATTTCAAGCGTTCAAAATTGAACAATATTTTTTTTTTAATTTAAGAATCTCGAAGGTGAATTATTTTCGATTAAAACGTAGAAAATAGGACAATTTCAAAATATTTTAATTAAATTTTCTTCAGAAAAAAGATCTCCTTTCACTCAGCTGGGAGTGAAATCCCAGCGGAGTGAAAGGAGAAGATCTTTTTTCTGAATAAAATTTAATGAAAAAGTTTTTAATTTATATTTCCATCTTGTCTGAAATGACGTTAAAATATTTTCTGTTTAGGAGAATATAACTTTGTTCGATATTGTAGATTTCCATGTTATGTGTGGATTTCTCTTCTCGATCGGTTACCTTCTCCGACGATAATCGTTTATTTTCAAGAATTTATACATGGAAAATAAATGATTTCAGTTTAGAATTTTGAATACTGTGTAACGGTATTTTCAATATAAAATTAATCAATTGCTTAGGGAAAATGTAGGAGTGGTGCCTAAGCAAGGATGACATACAATTCAGAAACGAAAATTCAACCATTCATAATTAGAATTTATAAGTAAAAAATCGTGGATATTAGCACGTTGGCTGGAAGAGACATCTCACCACATCTCTAACGAGAATCGAATCTGGCATACATTTTAGTACGTGGTTAATTAAAATCTTAAACAACCCGCATTTTAACAAACAATTAATTTGGATTGTACAGGGCATATGTATCATTAAATATTTATCAAAAACTGAAAAGATCAGACATTACGGCAAGTATCTTCTTAAATCTACATAAAAGCTTTCAAAAGGTAGAAGAGATTGATGTAAAAATGCGATAAGAATGAACTCGAGAGAAACCAAAGTTTTCAGACGTGGCCGTCTTTACAGATTTGTGTTCGAAAGGCCGATACGAGAAAGTAGCTGGCACGCATCTGATTTCTCAGCTCGCCGATGTTGTTCCTCAAAGTCTTAATTCATTTTAGAAGAAAATTATGCACTCTTGTTTCTCTCTATTCCAAGAATTAGCTTCATGTAGTTAACAGTTAATCACTTCTAGTAGTCTCAGTATCTTTTAACTTACAGTGTTTGTCAAGAGTCTTCGGCGATAGTCTTCGATGAACGACAGAGTGACTAAATTGACTAAATGTTCCCGCTGCAAACAAGTGTTGCCGAGTGTAATGTGGGATGCTTCACAGCCACCAAGAATGTAGCTTCATTTCAGCCTCGTTGGATAGTCCAGAATAATTTTTACAGATTTTGCAGCATTCTCGAATCCAGTAAGTTTTCTTCAGTCCAAGAACTTAGCACCTGACAATCAGGCAAGTGACAGTACCTCACCACCGGAACTCTGGAGGACCCTTCCTGTAGTAGAGTTTCGAGCTCCGCTGTCGGTGATGGATTTTTGCTTTGTTAGACATCTGTTTCGCCTATCTTCTAGATTTCTCGAGGGGGCGTATATAACATTGGCCCGGAAAAGGATACGAGTGTCGTACGGCCTCTGCGACAACATGGGTCAAGTCCCGCGCGCCACCTCGGGATTGCTTTGTGTGGTGACATCCTCCTAGTTTGCTCAGGCACTAAGGGGTCGTTGGTCGGAACTTCGGCACCTTCTTCTTCATCAGAACTTAAGGAAAAACTAGGTCCGTTAACATACGATTCATAAACCGACCAATAATACTAAAGATCTTTTACGTGAACTTTTTCTTTGTTTGCCATCATATCTTCTATCATATACACGACTGGGGAGAGTACTTCTACAATTTTATATCTTCCCACCCATCCGGGGTTAAACGCACAATTTCTAGGATCCCCTCTACTTCTCTTTTCAATTAACCAGCCAGTATCGGCTCTCATTCAAAATTCAAGAGCACTGGCGACACGTGAGTTGAACTATGCACTGCAGTGTTGTAGGCGAAGCGAAAATCTGGACTATGTTTATCCCAATCTCATTGATCGCTTTCAAGCCGTCATGGTTTTCACTACTCTGTTCACCCGCGCAAACGGGTTTGGTTGCGCATGATACGGTGGGGTGATCGAATGACGAATATCAAGTTGCTTGGCAGCCTTTGATATAAGCTTATTGATAAACTCTGTACCGTTATCCGAAAGCAAGACGTCAGAAGCACCCCACGTAAAAACTACACATTCTTCAAAAGCCTTCTGTACATTAGTAACATTAGCTTTTCTTAACAGTACACACTCTATCCACTACACAAAGATATCCTGCAATAAAGAGCAGGTCTAGGCGGAAAAGCAGCCATGATGTCGCTGCTACCACCATCCATAGTTATTCTATCACACGTTTTGCCATTAGTCTCACCGGACATAAGTAGCTACGTCCTTGTACATTCCTGGCCAATAGTACAAGAGAGCCATTCGTGCATGCGTCTTTTCTAATCCGAGGGGACTGGAAGTAGATGCATCATGCGGTCCCTATAAAGCTTTTCTCCTTAGCCTTGTGGACAATACTACTTCCCAGACTTCGAGATCTGTAAAGAATGGATCGACGAAAATGTTTGGTCTATGACATTGTCTTTTCTCGAACATTTGCGACCCGTCGCAAATTTCAGGGGTTATCAGTCTCGTCGATGAATCTAATCGCTTCCATATCTGGCTCGTACATACGAGACAAGGCATCCGGCACGTGACGTAAGGCACCCTTACTAATCTTGTGGTTACCTGATTTCCCAGTAACTCCATAGTTTACCTTCCTAATCTACCGTTTGGGTCTCTTAAGTTACACACCCAGAGAAGGCTACTGTTTTCGGTAATTATTTTGAATTAGTAACACTCAAGGTAGGGTCGGTACTTCCGAATCGCCCAATTCACGGCTAAACACTCTTGTTCATTTACAGTGAAGTTTCTCTCAGAGGGGGCCATCGTCCGACTGCGTAAGCGATTACTCCCTCTGCGCCGTCAATGATTTGTGTTAAGATCCCCAAACCAGTGCCACTAACATCAGTCTGCAACGTGAATGGCAATCTGAAATCCGGCCGGGCCAAAGTGGGAGCGGAGATTAAACCTGTTTTTAACAACTCAAAGGACTTTTGCTACTCTTCACCACAAATAACTCGGCGACTTTTCTTTAGCAGACGAAACAGAGGTTCAGCCATACCAGAAAAGTCCTTTATGAATCTCCGATACCGTGAAACCTTCTTCAAAAATCGTCTAAGATTCTTTTCGGTGTTTGCAACCATATTGACCATATTACCCATATACTTGATCTCCTGACAACAGAACTCAATCTTTTGTCTGTTGATGGTAAGACTAGCATTGACTATCATATCCCGAAAACGCCCAAGCCAATGTATGTGTTCGTCAAAAGTTTTAGTCCTATGATGATATCATCGAAAGTAGTTGAAAAGTAGACAAAGAATTCGGTAGACCGGATGGCATATAAGTATACTAGTATAAGCCCTTCCTAGGGACAGCAAAGCAGTACACTCCTTGCCTTCCCCGAGTCAAGGAATGTGTTCGAAGCCCTGACTAAGATCGATATTCGAGATCTACTGGGCCGAACGAAGTTTGTTGAGGATGTCACTCATGTTTCGCATTGCGTAAGAATTTGTATTGGCAACTTCATTTAACCTGCGAAAATCGATACACAATCTAATGCCACCGTCAGATTTCTTATCCATCACGACAGGATTGCACCACCCACTATGCGAAGGTTGTATTGAACCTTCGGTCTCCAACTCATCCGCAGACTCCCTAAGATCCTCCAAAATCTTCGGTGAATATCTGCGATAATTACGTTTAATTGGAGGGCGACCTTGGACATCTATTACATGTTCTGCTAAGTGGGTGACTGCAAATTTCTCCCGCATAACAGAAATCATTTAATCCAGGAGTTTCTCTAATATCTCCTTAATTGACCTGGTTATAATTCCCCGAAACCAGCACAAGACACTGAGGATTGCAATTGATCCTCAAAGACACCCCAATAACACGTTAGCGAATCAAAACTGACTTGGCTAATTGCATTGCTTTGTGACGGCCTATTATCAGGACTTACAATATCTATATTTCTCAGTAAGGGGGTCGTATTCGAACTCAAAAGATTACTGGGCTTCTCTAGCCCTAGATCTAAACTTATCCTATTACTCTCATAGGAGTACTAATACCCTTCTTCTATTCTTCATATCCTTTTCCTATACCTTACTTCGAAGTCAAAGTTTTCTGCAAAATCATGCGCTCAAAGTATAACGCAATCAAAAGTTCGGACAAAACGAACTTGCATATGGTTCCGCGCTTGCGCAGTTTAGAAAAATATGGCACCCACATTTCGGAGTGTCTGATATCCGCAAGTTTGGGGTAATCAATGCCTCGATTCTGTAGTAGACGTCACACTAAACCGAACGGCAGCGACTCTCTCGCCGCTAGCGCGACGGTTTTACCTATCTTCTCTCCGTGTGTGATCGATTGTGCACTCATAATACATGATTCTAGAAAGCTCGCTGCTCATTCCCACCCTTTGGTAATTACGTAAAACGCGTCAACAATTGCACTCTTCTTAAATGTCAGCAATTGAAGGGTTTGAAAGGGATTGAAGGTACTTCTACCTTTAAACCATTTAACTTTGGAAGCAATATTATGATACAGAATAAATTCCCTATAAGCTTGCCTCAGGTACAACGACGTATATATATGAAAAGCTCTTGTTGGACTGATTTTCACATTTCACTGTTTCATTACTATTTTCTAAATATCAATAATTGTATCAGTGGACCATGATTAAGCTTCTATTTAGTTTGATATGCATACCTGTGTAGTTTTGTATCGAATGACCCTTTAACGCCGATTTTTAGAGAATTGTTTCGCGTTCTCCTTTTTAATAACAGATATACTAATTTAAGTATTTTAATTTCAGGTGCGACTTTGCATTTCGACGTGGAACTGATTAACATCAGCGACTCAGCACCATCAGCAAATGTTTTCAAAGAAATAGATGGTGACAAAGACAACCAACTTTCCCGCGAGGAGGTGAGACAAATGGCAAGATCCTTTTTTACTTCTTATTCTAAGGCACTGGATGTTAGTTGAGTGCTACTAGACTCGCACATAGTAAGGTTATTATGGAGCGAGAAATATAACATTAAATTTTTGATTTTATAATTTCGGATGATATTATACTTCAGTGTTGAAAATTATTCAAAAATTATAAATGATGATGTTACTGAAACCCAGAAGACAAGAATATACGTTAGATATAATATGATACACTTGCTTAGTCCAATATAATTGCAATTGGGAATAGAAATAGAAAAAACATAATGGGGCCCGTTCTGTCGTTTGATACAGAGGATGATTGTTCAACTTATCTTCCACGTGTTTCAATATAAAAGGATAGATCTACCTTTCTCAGCAATCATTTTTATAGAAAAGTACAAAATGGATATCACGATTCTCTCTCTCTCTCTCAACCTGAAGATGGATCAAAAGACCAAAAGAGGCTTGCATCAACCTAAAAAGAAGATTGGATGGGCAAGACAGGATGCGTACCGTGTTCAGTGTGTGATCGCCTACGTAACATTTGGTCGACCTATTACGGAAAGAATCCGAAAGTTCGCCCACGAACTGAGCACACACTGAACAAGTTAAAGCTGCTGACAGTCAAGTCGCACATTTTTGACAAAATATAGGTGTTATCTGACGCAAGGAGGAGAATACAGAAAAGGAAGGGTTGGGTGAGGGAGAATAAACACTTTCTCGCTGACCCATCGCACCTCTTCAGTGATCTCCCTGTTTCTGTCAAAAGTCCACGAAAGCCCAACGAGGTAGAGATTTTTTGGGGAGAGGTATATAAGATCTTGAAAACACTGGAATTAAAGGCAAACCCAAAAAGTATCATCCGCATCAATGAGCTTTGCGACAACAAGTGGAAGAAGTTTACTTCTACACCTGATACACCTTTTTTCAAGCCACGTTGTTCGCACATTTCTCTCCACTTATTTCTAATTCTTCCAACAATCCTGTTTTTTTAGGATAGCTATAAAGATCTTATACAGCGTGTTTAGACATGTTATTGGCCTGTCGTTCTCTAGGCTGGAAAAGTCGCCTTTCTTAGGTAGGAGTATAGTGCGTCCTAACACCAGCCACTGCGGAATGGGAGTTACCGACTTTAAATATGAAGTGAATATGTGAATATGAAGTGAATATGCGGCCCAGATGTAGGTGTGTAGAAGTAAACTTCTCCCACCATAAGTTCTTGATATCATCTGGTACTCCAGCGGAAAAGTTCTTCGTGCCCCTAATTGCTTTTTCACCTTTTCAGCAGTGACATATTTTATGAGGTTATCGCAAAGCCCCTTGAAGCGGATGATATTCGCAGTGTGTTCCTTTAATTTCCATTTTGGAATATTTTAATTCCCTCTCCAAAATGTCTCCACTTCGTCAGGCTTGGGTGGATTTTGACAGAAAAAGGGAGATCGCAGAACAGGCGCGATGGATTAGCGAGAAATTGTTGATCCTTCCTGACCCACCCACCCCTCTTATATGTTCTCCTACTTGCGTCAGGTCAGCAGTGTACTGCTTGATTGTCAGCAGCTTTGACTTGTTCAGTGTCTGATAGTAGAACCTCAGTTTGTGGGTGAAATGTTGGACCCTTTCCGGAAAAGGACTACTAGATGATATTTACTCAATCACACACTGAACACGGGACGCATTCTGTCATGTCCAGCCAATCTTCTTGTTCAGTTAATGCAAGCGTATTTTGGTATTTCGATCTATCATCGGTTTCAGCCTTCGATTTGAATCTACCAAAGCTCTCGCTTAGTAGGAACCTGGATGTTAATGTTCCTCTTTGTCCTGAAATGGCTATTATCTCTCAGGGGGTGCCTGTTTTCCACAATTGGTCCTAATTTCGCTTACTCCTCTTCGTTTGCGACGTGTTCATGCAGCTGTTGGGGAAGTGCTCTGCGTTCATATTTAGTTTTCGAGAGGTAGGAAGCTTGATTTCGCAAAGATTATTGCGAAACGTGATGAAGCTCTTAGTTTTTCTGACACCACAGAGTATGCATATGCGTTATGAACCTTCCTATGCAATTCTCATTCCTTTTATGCGGGGTTGAAACTATACCTACCCTATTGAATAACCATCTCCAGTCAATATTCTACACATTTGTACAATCTACATTAAAATTAATTGTGCAACACCTTTAGAAGTTATAAGGGAACAATCAAGGAAAGAAACGCAATTTCATTTTTATTTATTAGTGTATATTATCGTTATACTGTAATTAATCATTCAAAATAAATGCGGTTATACGGCACATTTAAAATTGACCAATTATCCCAAGAAACTTATAAAAAGTTTGACAGATTTAAAAAAAAATTACATTTGCACAACTTTTTTGTATTTAAAAGTAGTTATGCGGGAAATTTTCAGTTGAGAAGACCGATTAAGACCTTAATGAAAAATGAGCAAATCTTAATAAGAGAGTACGTTATTTAATAATTTTTTTTTTGTAGGTGAGTGAGTACCTCCGAAAGCAGATGTTGGAAGCTGAGCAAACAGGTACGGGTGAAAGCGACGAAGTGAAGAAAATGATGGCAGATCATGACAAACTCGTCGAGGAGATCTTCCAACATGAGGACAAAGATAAAAACGGCTTTATCTCACACGATGAGTTCAGCGGGCCAAAGCACGACGAGCTGTGAATATTTTTGTGCTAATTGAAACCGTCTTTTTGTATTTTTGTCTGTGCTTTGGGCACTTAAGCTTTTGATATGCTAATTATAACTTTGTCGAGAATTACGAAGACGTTTTCCCTTGTGCAATAAAGGGGAGCAGCGAGAAAAAAGCACTAACCTTTAAGGTTATCATCATCATCATCACCATTTCCCCAGAGAGATTATTAACAAACAATTATTACGGGATTTGACAGAATTTATCACAAAGGTTTGTCAAAAGGGAAATAAACCGCCGATTCACAGATTCTATTTATGTATGGAAAAATCGAAACGAGTATTTGGGGCGACATTCACAGTGTATCCCTACTGAAAATATACACGTGGATTTACTCAAATCAATCTTGAAAGAATTAAAAGGACTGACACGTGCATTTGCGTGTGCAAAAATGTCGCTATGCATTACATGTGTAAATCTACGTGGACTTTCCAAAATTGACTATTGTGAATCCAGTGCACATTCGAGTACATATTTTCACTAGTGTGCGTGGGTTGAAGCGTTCAATAAATTCCTTCACTTAAAGAAAACTGGATCCAACTAGTTTAATTTTTATAATATGCTATTATTACTAATCGGTTGGCAGAACTATTTTTCTTGTTAGTGTTACTAATATGGCTGTTGAATTAACAATGTAGGTAGTAAAAAGAAAAAGAAAAATGGTTGTACTATTCAATAAATTATCAGCGGTTTATTTCGCAAACCTACGTAGTTGGATCTGCTACGTATTTTTTCAGTGTTGTTTTAATTGATCATTTTAATTCATTCATTATTTACTTCTTGAATTAAACATTATATCAGGGCATAAATTAAGGCTTTTCAATGAGAGCGTATTTAAATGTTATGCATTTCTTAATTTTAGCCATACTGCCGTGGAAAATAAGAATACCGGAAACTCTTGTGATTCACCACCTTGTGCGAAATTATTTCGATGTATACATATATATATATATATATATACGTTTATATATATATATATATAATCTATCTATATAATCTATAACTTAATTCGTGCGGTTTGCTAAGTGATGGCGTAACTTGATTATTATTCCATTGTTCCAATATTCCCAACATGCGTTGGAAAGCTACTGTCATTGTGCGTCTGTTTCAGTATATGTCATTCATTTGAAGCATAAACAACAATAATTTTTTTCCAGTCAAATATGTCGAACTTTGTGCCTGAAAAAGTGTTTTTGCGGGGAGTTCTCCTTCATTACTTTAATATGAAGAAAACTGCTACCGAAATTCATCGTATCTTGGTGAAAGTTTATGTGGAAGTTTACCCCACCCGCCTTATAGCCCAGACCTTGCCCCTTCGGACTACCATTTGTCCCGGTTGGTGCAGAACGCCCTCACTGGAATACGGTTCCCATCAGAACAGGGTATCTAAAATTGGCTTCATTCATTTTTGGCCTCCAAGCCGGCGCAGTTCTCTTGGGATGGAATGCACAAATTGCCAGGAAGATGGGAAAAAGTCATAGCTCCTGATGTGCAACACTTTGAATAATACTATTGTACATGTTTTTCTTAAATAAACGTTCAAATTTTGAAGAAAAAAAAACCTGCACGAATTAAGTTATATAACAATATTTAAGCGAAAATCAATTAAGAATCGGGTTACAAATATTAAATAAAGTTACCAGTTCTTTTGTTTTGCGCGGCAGAATAATAGTCCAAGAGCTGGTGACGTTTTTCGTGAAGTGGGAGTATAAGTCCTAGTTTGTGGCGAATATATCTGGGAAA
>JAABKJ010010206.1:0-11023 GCA_011634705.1 Andricus grossulariae
CAACTATGAACAAGTGGTTTCTTAAATCCTGGAAATGAGGTCATTTTAAATTGAGAAGTAGCTTTTGCCGAGTTGGGCTATGGTCAACTATGAATAGATCATTTTTTTGATATGCTGAAAATGGGTTCAATTAAAATTGAGAGGTAGATTTTGTCTAGTTTGAATATAGTCAACTATGAACAAGTGGTTTCTTAAATCCTGGAAATGAGGTCATTTTAAATTGAGAAGTAGCTTTTGCCGAGTTGGGGTATGGTCAACTATGTATGGATGATTTTTTTCAAATACTGGAAATGGGTTCAAGTAAACCTGCGAGGTAGATTTTGCCTAGTTTGCATATGGACATCTATAAACAAGTGGCGTCTTAAATCCTGGAAATGGGGTCAAATTTACTTGAGAAGTAGCTTTTGCCGAGTTGGGCTATGGTCAACTATGAATCGATGATTTTTTTTAAATACTGGAAATGGGTTCAATTAAAATTGAGATGTATATTTTGTCTAGTTTGGATATAGTCAACTATAAACAAGTGGTTTCTTAAATCTTTGAAATGGGGTCAAATTTAATTGAGAAATGGCTTTTGCCGAGTTGGGGTATGGTCAGTGGATGTTTTTTTTTAAATACTGAAAATGGAATCCAATATAATTGAGTGGTAGATTTTTCCGAGTTTGGATATGGTCAACTACAAACAAGTGGTTTCTTAAATCCTGGAAATAGGGTCAAATTTAATTGAGAAGTAGCTTTTGCCGAGTTGGGGTTTGGCCAAATATTAATGGATGATTTTTTCTTAAATACTGAAAATGGGTTAACTACAGTTGGGATGTGGATTTGGCCGAGTGGGCGTATGATCATTGAGGAACAGGTGGTTTTTTCAAATGCAAAAAATGGACTGAACTCTTAGTTTAAAAATATGAATATAAATGGTTGGTTTATTCAAATGCTAAAAATGGGGTCCAATATGATGATAGGTAGATTTGGACGAGTTGGAATATGGCCATCTTTAAACAGGTGGTTTTCAAAATAGTTTTAACTATAATCGGTTAGTTTTTTCAAAATACTGGAAATGGGATAAAATATAATTAAAATGTAGATATTACCATAATATGTAAATATTATTAATGTAGGTATTATCAACTATAAACGTGTAATTTTCTTTTAAATATTGCAAATACATTCGAATATATTTGAGAGATAGATTTTACCAAGTAGGAGTATGGCCAACTATAAACAGATGATTTTTTTCTAATACGGGAAATGGGTTCAAGTAAAATTGAGAGTTAGATTCTACCGTTTTGAGATAAATATAATTGAAAAGTCAATTTTTCCGAGTTAAGATATGACCAACTATGAAAAAGTGTTGTTTTTTTAACTGCTGGAAATGGGTTCAAATGTAATTAAGAAGTAGATTGTACCGAGTTGGGGTATGGTCAACTATAAACCAGTGTTTTCTTTAAAGCTGGGAATGGGGTGAATTATATATATATATATATATATACCAAGTTGGAGCTTACCCCAACTATAAACAGATGATTTTTTTCAAATACGGGAAATGGGTTTGAGAAAATTGAGAAGTAGACATTAATGTTTTAGAATCAAACATAATTGAGAAGTCGATTTTGCCTAGTTGGAATATGGGCAACTATGCACAGTTTTTTTTTAATACTGAAAATGGGTTAAATTGAATTGAGATGTCGATTTAGCCGAGAAGGGTTAGGGCCAACCATAAACAGTTGGTTTCTCTAAAATACTGGAAATGGGATCAAATATGATAGAGAGATCGATTTCGCTGAGTTGGGGCGTGGTCAGCTATGACCAAGTGGGTTTTTTAAATGCTGGAAATGGGGATAAATCTGATTCAGATGTGAATTGTACCAGTTGAAGTATGGCCAACTATAAACTAATGATTTTTCTTTAAAGATAGAAATGGGGTAAAGTATAACTGAGAGGTAGATTATTGGAGTTAGGATACGGTCAACCATAAACGGATGATTTTTTTAAAATACTAGAAATGGGTTTGAAAAAATGGAGAAGTAAACATTATTGTTTTGGGGTCAAACATAATTAAGAAGTCGATTTTGTCGAGTTGGGATATGGGCAACTATGAACAGGTTTTTTTTGAATACTGAAAATGGGTTAAATTTAATTGAGATGTAGATTTAGCCCACAAGGGTTAGGGCCAACCATAAACATTTGGTTTCTATAAAATACTGAAAACGGGGTCAAATATATTTAGGAAGCAGATTTTGCCGAGTTAGGGTATAAATAACTATGAGCCAATCGTTTATTTAAAAGCTAGAAAGGGGGTCAAATTTAATTGAGATGTAAATTTAGCGGAGAAGGTTTATGGCCAACCATAAACGGTTGATTTTTCGAAAATACAGAAAATGGCGTCAAATATAATTAAGGGGTAGATTTTGCCGAGTCAGGGTACTTATAATTATAAGCCAATCATTTCTTTAAAAGCTGGAAGTGAGGCAAAGTATAATTGAGATGTAGATTTTTAGAATAGGAATATGGTCAACTATAAACGGCTGATTTTTGTAAATACTGGAAATGGGTTTGAGTAAAATTGAGAAGTAGACATTACTGTTTTGATTTCAAATACAATTGAGGAGTCGATTTGACCGAGTTGGGGTATGAGCAACTATTAACAGATTGTTTCTTTTCAAATACTAACAATGGGTTGAATAAAATATAAAGGTCGATTTTGCCGAGTTGGTGTATGGGCAACTATAAACAGATCGTTTTTTAAATACTAAAAATGGGTCAAATTTAATTGAGATGTAGATTTAGCCGAGAAGGGTTAGGGCCAACCATAAACAGTTGGTTTCTATAAAATACTGGAAATGGGGTCAAATATATTTAGAAAGTAGATTTTGCCGGGTGAGGGTATGGATAACTATGAGCCAATGGCTTATTTAAAAGCGGGAAATAGGGTAAACTATAATTGAGATCTTGATTTTTAGAATAGGGATATGGTCAACTATAAATGGATGATTTTTTTAAAATACTGGAAATGGGTTTAAATAAAATTGAGAAGTAGACATTACTGTTTTGGTTTCAAATACAATTGAAAAGTCGATTTGGCCGAGTTGGGGTATGGGCAACTATGAACAGATGTTTTTTTTTAAATACTGAAAATGGGTTAAATAAAATTTAATGGTCGATTTTGCCGAGTTGGTGTATGGGCAACTATGAACAGGTCCTTTTTAAATGCTGAAAATAGGTCAAATTTAATTGAGATGTAAATTTAGCGGAGAAGGTTTATGGACAAATAGAAATGGTTGGTTTCTCTGAAATACTGGAAATGGGGTTAAATATAAATTAAAGGTCGATTTTGTCGAGTGAGGCTATCAATAACTATAAGCCAATGGTTTCTTTGCAAGCTGGAAATGGGGCAAAGTATAATTGAGATATAGATTTTTAAAATAGGAATATGGTCAACTATAAACGGGTGATTTTTGAAAATACTGGAAATGGGTTCAAGGAAAATTCAGAAGTAGAAATTACTGTTTTGGTTTCAAATGCAATTGAGAAGTCGATTTGGCGAAGTTGGGATATGAGCAACTATTAACAGATTATTTCTTTTTAATACTGAAAATGGGTCAAATTTAATTGAGATGTAGATTTACCGGAGAAGGTTCATGGTCAACTAGAAATGGTTGGTTTCTCTAAAATACTGGAAATGGAGTCAAATATAATTAAGAGGTATCTATAAACGGATGATTTTTTTTAAATACTGGAAATGGGTTGAACTAAAATTGAGAAGTAGACATTACTGTTTTGGTTCCAAATGCAATCGAGAAGTCGATTTGGCCTAGTTGGGGTAAGAGCAACCATTAACAGATTGTTTTTTTTTGAAATACTGAAACTGGGTTAAACAAAATTTTAAGGTAGATTTTTCCAAGTTGGTGTATGGGCAACTATAAACAGGTCGTTGTTTCAATACTAAAAATGGGTCAAATTTAATTAAATGTAGATTCAGCCGAGAAGGGTTAGGACCAACCATAAACAGTTGGTTTCTCTAAAATACTGGAAAGGGGGTCAACTATAATTAATAGGTAGATTTTGTCGAGTGAGGGTATCGATAACTATAAACGGGTGTTTTTTTTTAAAATACTATAAATAGGGTCGAAGAACATTGAGAAAAAAATTATAAAAATGTAAGTGTCTTTTGGATCGGAACGTGCAAACCCGCCTGATATCTTCATAGTTTAGAAAAGGGATAAAAAGTATCTTGAAAGGGATGAAAACTTTTTAATTAAGCAGATAGGCGACGAGCCAGTATCACAAGTTGCTGGAATTTCATGAAGATCGAACGTGAAAGTATACGAAAGCAGGATTAGGAAATAAAAAAGTTAGCGTGATAAAAAAAATTATTCCTGCGGTTCGCTGCAGGCGGAAGTATGAAATACCTTGCAAGCACAAAGTGCATGAAGTAGACTGGACATGAAATTGAATTTACGTGAAATTAGTTTAACATTACTGAAATGAATACGAATTGTTGCGTTATATTTGCTTTCGAATTTTCAAGCATTGTACAAATTTCAGTGTAATTACAGTGCAATTGTGTTTAGAGGCGAAATAATACCTCTGAAATCCTCTTGCAATAATTTCCCAAATTTAATACGTAATCAATGGGATGTTAATGTAACAAATTGGCAGGAATACCTTGCTTTAATTATTAATTAAGATTACTTATCAGGATGGCTACAGGTCAGGGAATTTCAGCTAGTCAGCGAAAATTAGGGAATTTGACCGTGCGGTCTGTGGGACCGCACGACCATACTTGGGGTTAAAAACGGTTAGGAAAGGTCAGGGAAATAAGACAATTTTTAAAAAAGTTTCAGAAGTCGGGGTATTTGAATTTTTCAAATCAAAATTATTTAAATTCTCACATTGAATGATTTAACATAGCTTCTGTTGAATTTCAAAAGTAAAAAATTCTTGAATTCATAAGAGTTTAAAAATCGATCGTAATCCCGTAAAATCTTGGAAATCTTACGAATTCCCTTTAAATTTTCAAGAATTTTCTTTTTTAATTTCCTACAATCTTTTGAAATATTTGAAAATCTCACAAAATCGCTTGAAAACGAATTTCTTGAATTCCACTTCGAAATCCTTGTAAATAATTTCCAAAAAATTAGAAGATATTTGAAATATTATATTTTATATTATATTTGAAATCTCAAATCCTTTAAAATTTTGAAAATTTGCTTAACGCGCCATAAAATTCTTTGAACTATTGAAATTCTGAACTTGTTAAAATTCCTTTAAATCTTTAGAAAAAATGTTTAATCTTTTAAAATACATGGAAATCCATCAGACTTTCTGGAAGACCATTAAAATCTTGTTAGAATCCTTCAAATCCTTTGAAATATTTTAAGAAATCAGCTTTCTTGAAATCCATTAAAATCATGTAAAACACCTTGAAATTCTGTTAAATATTTTTAGAAATCAGTGTTATCACTAAAATGCCTTAAATTTTTTTGAAATCCCTCGAAATTTAGTAAAATTCTATATAATTCTTGAAAATTTTTGGAAATCCTTGGAAAACATCCTTAAAACAATGAAGGTCCTTAAAAATCTCTTGAAATCCATCAAACTTATTTGAGATCTTTAAAATTACTTTAAAACCTATTAAAATCCTTTAAAATCTTTTAAAATGACTTGCAATCTTTCAAAAAATTTCAAATATTTTAAAATTCATGGAAATCCATACTTTCTGGAAATCCGTTAAAATTGAAAAAAAAAATTTCGAAATCCTTAGAAATCGTTCTTAAAAAAATTGAAGTCCTTAGAATTCTATTGAAATCCAGTAAAATGACTCGAATATAGTAAAACATTTTAATATCTCTGGAAATCCTTCAAAAAAATTTGAAATCCTTAAAAAACCCTTGATAAAATTCAAAATCATTTTAAATCTCTTGAAATTCCTTGAAACCTCTAAATAAATTTTCAAATCTTTTGAAATCTATAGAAATCCATCGGACTTTCTTGAAATCCATCAAAATCTTGTAAAATCCTTAAAATTCTGTAAAATATTTTTCGAAATCGATGTAATCACTGAAATCCCTTAAAATTTCGTAAAATTCACTAAAATTTTGAAAAAGTTTTCGAAATTCTTGGAAATCATTCTTAAAAAAATCAAAGTCCTTAAAATCTCTTGAATTCTATTACAATTATTTAACAACTTTGAAATTCCCTTGAAAACTGTTGAAATCCTGTGAATTCTCTGAAAATTCCTTGAAATATTTCAAAATTTTTCAAATATTTTAAAATCCATACTTTCTTGAAATCCATTAAAATCTTGTAGAAAACCTTCAAATTCTCTGAAATATTTTTAGAAATCAATGTAATCACTGAAATCCCTTAAAATCTCGTGAAATTTCGGAAAATTCTCTCAAATTCACTAAAAGTTTTCGAAATCCTTGAAAATCATTCTTAAAAAAAATAAAAATCCTTGAGAATCTCTTGAAATTCAACAAAATTATTTGAAAACTTGAAAATTTCCTTGAAAACTATTAAAATCCTTCAAAATCTCTTAAAATTATTAGACATGTTGCAAAATTTTTAAAACACTTTGAAATCCATGAAAATCCATACTTTCTTGAAATCCATTGAGATCTTGTCAAAAACTTTAAAATTCGGTTAAACGTTTTTAGAAATCAGTGTAATCACTGAAATGCCTTAAAATCTCTTGAAATCCCTTAAAATTTTGTAAAATTCTTCTTCAAAATCTTTGAAAATCTTTGAAAATCCTTCCAAATCTTTCTGGATTTCTTGAAATCCTTTAAAATCTCTCAAATTTGCATAATATCCTGTAAAATCCATTAAAATATCTGGAAATCTCCTTAAATCCTATAAAATCTCTAAAAGATCTTTGGAAATCCTTCAAAATTATTTGAAATCTGCAGAACTCCCTTGCAAAAAATTTTCATCTCTTAAAATGTCTCGAAATTCCTTTAAAAAAAAATTTGAGATCTTTTGAGATCTGTGGAAATCCATCTGACTTCCTTGAAATCCATCAAAATCTATTTAAATTACTTGAAAACTTTAAAATTTCCTTGAAAACTGTTTAAATCCTTTAGAATCACTTAAAATTTCTTGAAATCTTTTAAAATCTTTCAAATATTCATAAATTCATGCACATCCCTACTTTCTTGAAATCTTGTGAAAAACCTTAAAATTCGGTTACATATTTTTAGAAATCAGTGTAATCACTGAAATGCCTGAAGATCACCTAAAATCCCTTGATTTTCGTAAAATTCTCTCAAATTCTTTAAAAATTTGCGAAATCCTTGGAAATCATTTTTCAAAAAAATAAAGTCCTTAAAAATCTCTTGAAATCTATTTAAATTACTCAAAAACTTTGAAATTTCCTTGAAAACTGTTTAAATCCTTTAGAATCACTTAAAATTTCTTGAAATTTTTTAAAATTTTCCAAATATTCATAAATCCATGCACATCCCTACTTTCTTGAAATCTTGTGAAAAACCTCAAAATTCGGTCAAACATTTTTATAAATCAGTGTAATCACTGACATGCCTTTGAAACACCTGAAATCCCTTGAAATTTTGTAACATTCTCTAAAATTCTTCAACGTTTCCCGAAATCCTTGAAAATCATCCCTAAAACAATGAAAGTCCTTAGAAATCTTTTGAAATCCATTTAACTGATTCGAAATCCTTAAAACTCCCTTTAAAGTCGTTAAAATCCTTCAAAATCTCTTTATATTCTTTGAAATCTATCAAAATTTTTCAAATATTTGGAAATCCATGCACGTCCCTACTTTCTTGAAATCTATTAAAATCTTGCGAAAACCTTCAAAATTCGGTAAACTTATTTGAAATCCTTAAAACTCCCTTTAAAACTGTTAAAATCCTTCAAAATCTCTTAAAATTCTTTGAAATCTTTCAAAAATGTTCGAATGTTTAAATATCCATGCACATCCCTACTTTCTTGAAATCCATTAAACTTTTGCAAAAAATCTTAAAATTCTGTTAAATATTTTTAGAAATCCGTGTAATCACTAAAATACCTTAAAATCACCTAAAATCCCTTGAAATTTGGTAAAATTCTCTAAAATTCTTGAAAATTTTTATAAGACCTTGGAAATCATTCTTAAAACAATGAAAGTCCATTCCAATCCTGTGAAAGACCTTACATAAAATGTTGTGAAATATTTTTAAAAATGAATGTAATCACTGTAATACCTTAAAATCTCTTGAAATCCGTTGAAATTTTGTAAAATTCTCTAGAATTCATGAAAAGTTGTCGAAATCCTTGGAAATCATTCTTAAAAAATTGGAGATTAAAAAATTGAAATCTAGTGAAATTCCTCGAATATCTTAAAATCTTTTAAAATGTTTGGAAGTCCTTCCAAATCCTTATGGATCTCTTGAAATTCCTTAAGATCTCGGAAATTCGCTTAATATCTCGTAAAATCATTTGCAATATTGAAGTTTAGAATTTCTTGAAACTCCTAGAAATCCGGAAATCCTTCAAAATTATCTGAAATCTTTAAAAATCCCTTGAAAAGAGTTGAAATCTTTTAAAATCTTTTAAAATTCCTTGAAACCTGGAAATGAAATTTAAAATCTTTTGAAATCTATCGAAATCCGTCGGACTTTCTTGAAATCAATCAAAATCTTTTGAAATCCTTAAAATCCTTTGAAATATTTTTAGAAATCAATGTAGTCACTGAAATCCCTTGAAATTTCGTAAAATATCCTATAAGTCTCAAAAAAATTTTGAAATCCTTGGAAATCATTCTTAAAAAAATGGAAATCCTCAGAAATCTGTTGAAATCCATTACAATTTCTCGAATTCCGTAAGATATTTCGAAATCTTTGGAAATTCTTCCAAATCCTTATGGATTTCTTGGAATTCTTTAAAATTTTTCAAATTGCTCAAAATCCTGTAAAATCCTTCGAAATATTTAGGAATCTTTTAAAATCAGAACAAGTAATCAATTCTTAAGAATCGGAACCAATGTAGAAACTATAGGGGAACTATTCGGGGCCAGGATAGACCGTCCTACCCAGTAATTCTTTGTTTTTAGTGTAAATTTTTGATATTTTAGACTTTCAAAAACCCTGAAAATTTTTGGAAATGTGCAAAAAAATATTCGAATTCAAAAGTTAGAAAAATCGTTCGTCCTGATATGCTATCCAGTACCCGATTATGACCCGAACAGACTGACTAGGTGATGAGAAAACAATGTGTTTTTTAGAGTTTATTTTTCATTTTCGATACTTTTAAACATCCTCTCTCTTTTTGGAATTGTACAAAAAAGTTTTTGAATGAGACACTTGGAAATTTTGTTGGCCTTAGAGGGCTAGCCAGCACCCGATTAGGGCCCGAGAGAACTGACTAGATAATGAAGAAATTTTTTTTTTTTTTTTCAAAGTGCCTACTTTTAAAGTAAGTTTTTTCTTACGTTTTCCACTGTATACTAAAAAATTCAGCCAGAAGGGATGCTGTATGTAGTGGACTGTGGTTCTTGTGGTTTCACGTTGAACCTCTTCAAAGGAAATGAACCAAACAAGACCCTTTCCAGCAAATTCATGGGGAAGATTAACTCTTAAAATATTCACTTGACAATTAGCCAGTGGTTAAAATTGTCCAACCTTTTTTTTCAACAAAATTGCCTCTCAAGAAAATGAATAACTCGGGTCAGGAAAACCCTCTTTTACAAAGGTAAAAGAAATGGCTTTTCAGAATAATGTTATGAGATTTTTAATGAGTGTTCACTAGGGTGGTCCAAAAAATTTTTTTTCGATTTTTCATGGGGACACCCCCCAAATTTGTTTGAATCCCACAAAAATAAATCCATTTTTTTTGTTTTGAAAAGAAATTATATTTAGGGGTGCCGCAAGCCCCATGAAGTTTACCATGCATTTCCCATAAGAAAAAAAGACGTTTTTGTAAATCTTATTCAGAATCCTCAATATTATCTCAATCGAGTTAAACTTTTGAAGTCTTTTGAAAGGTTTCAAAATAATAATGAAGTTTTAATGAGATTTGTAGGAAAATTAGAAATGATTTTTTATTTTGATAAATATATTTTAAGAGAACATTTAACAACACTAAAAAAGATTTCCAAAATTTTCAATAAAGGATCTGAAAGATTATGAGAAAATTTTTGTAATTTTAAATGTTATTTAGAATATATTTAGGAAAAATTCAATAAAATTTGAAACAAAATGTTAAAGCTTTTCAAGAATTTTAAAAGGTTTCAAGAGAATAACAAAATTTTCTTAAGATTTCTGGGATTTTTTATTTTGAAAAACAAATTCAGAGAATATTTAACAATATTTCAAAATAATTAAAAACTTAAAAAAAAATGTTAAACCCCCAAAACAAAATGTAGATTTTTGAAGATTCCGAACAGGAAATTTAGAAACTTTTTAAGCGTTTCGAAATGTTTGAAAATAATAAAGAAATTTTATTAAGATTCCTAAGAAAACTAAGAATGATTTGTAATTTGGAAAAATTAATTTTAAGAGAATATTTAAAAATATTTTGAAAATTTTGAAAAATAAATCTGGACGTTTTTAAGGCTATTTAAAATTTTTTGCATATTATTTCAAAGATATTTAGAAGTTATGTAAAAGTTTCAAAAATAATTTAAAATTTGAAAAGATTCCAAAAAATTTAAATCAAAATGTAGTTTTTGAAATAAAATGTTTTGTATAAGCTTTTCAAAGATTTTGAAAGGTTCCAATATAATAAAAAAAGTTTCTTAAGATTCCTAGGATTTTTTATTTTGAAAAACGAATTGAGAACATATTCAGAAAGATTTCAAAATAATTAAAAACTTGAATAGTTTTTAAAAACTCTAAAACAAAATGTAGATTTTTGAAGATTTCGAACAAAAAATTAAGAAAAAAATAAGAATGATTTTGCCTTTAAATAATTAATTTTAAGAGAATATTTAAAACGATTTTAAAAATAATTTAAAATTTGAGAGGATTTCAAAAGATTTAAATGGAATGTAGATTTTGAAATAAAATATTAAAGATTT
>JAABKJ010010207.1:0-11023 GCA_011634705.1 Andricus grossulariae
TTGAAGATATACATTAAGCGAAAAATTTTGTTAAATTAAATGTTATTGTAACTTGTGTCGTTTATCCAAAAAGTCAAATTTTTATAAAATTGCAATTCACAAAATCGATGTAACATTTCCACCAAGAATACCTACAACTAGTATCACACAATAAAACATTATTTTAATAAAAACTGCTTAAATAAACTTCGAAGATCAAAACGATAATACGTTGCTTTCTCTGACATATCAGCTGACACGAGCCATATTCAAAACTGGTACTTCGGATTTGAGCCAAACACATTGTTTTGTTCTACCAACCACTTTTTCAGTAATCACAAGCATATCTTCGCTAACTATAACTCGACGTGTCCAAATAAATAGAACCCATCTCGGAGAAAGCAAAGAAAAAGGTACTAACTCGTGGAGACGAAATGAAAAGGTGCTACAGAGTTCAGGGAGCTGATGTCCACAATACAATTTATGTAATTTTGAAGCGTCGAGAGTTCGCCACGCAAGTTAGCGCCTTATCATTTTGTCTTTTCAAGATGGAACCTTATCATTTGGGCATGATGAACTGCAGAATTATATTTGCAATACATATTCTATCGGAACCTACTTGAGATATATTTTAAACTAGTTCACGCGACTTTAACTCGTTAAAGGTCAGTCATTGTTGTAAATTTGTCTCGTCCACTCTACACAGACAAGCGTTTTTAAAATGACCAAAAGCTATTCAGCAAAATTATTTGTTTTGTAACTTTCTTTTTTTGTAAGTACATAGCCGTCAGTGGAATTATAGAAGCTAAAGTCCCATGCATATAGCAAAAGATAATATAATTATCTGTCTTAGATGTCCTTTCCAAATGCAGCGGCCCTAGCGACAGAGACGCCCTGAAAATTGCACTCGCTATCAACCTACTTTCATTCGGCATATCGTAGCCACTCGCGAATGCATAGAATTTTTATTCGCATTCACAGATTACCCCGATATAGTAATGGACGCGGACACCACCAATGCGCTTTGCCGCGACTCTTCTTCTTCTTTGGCAAAGTTAGCAGATTCAGCTCCTTCGCTACGTCTTTTCCTCTTTTGCTCTTTTCCTTATTTGCTCTTTTTCTATTTTCCTCTCCATCATAGTATCTCGCGTCTTTCCTCTAAAAGGCCACTGGCGCCTTCATTTCATCGCGCGAATAAGCGTCGCATCCGCAGAAGTAGCTTTACACCTATCAACGGAAATTAAACAATCTGGAGGAAATGAGTTCTGCCGTTGACTGCCATCTTAGCTCACTCGACCGTGCCTTCGTCTCAACTTGGAATGCAGTCTTCTACGTCTTCTAGAGCGACACTAAACTTGGAGAGACATCCTCCGGACTTCTTGAAGTCTTGAAATCTCTCCAATCGAGAATAATTCATTTATTTCACGAAAATGCTTAACGGAAAATATTCCCACTTTTATATATATACAAGCACGGAGAAAATTTATTGGCGAAAGCTTTCGCAAAATTTGCGAGATGAAAATAAAGAAGAAATCATTTTCCTTCGGTACCAGGAGTCGAATGCTGGACCATTACAGGGTTCCGGAACCGAACGAGGGCGTCGATTTTCGATTCTGCGGTTCTGGAAAAATTGGTCAGTTTCGGTAATCGAATAATCGACCGGGGGAATCGAATCTTCGACTCCGATTCCTCCCTTTATAAAAGCCCACGAATATTTGAAATTTGATTTTAATTACTACTTAATTTTAATTTAAATGACAAATCAATGAATTAAGGTTAATATAAATTAAAATAATTAATTGGATCTAATATTATTTGAAATCATTCATATTTACCTAAATTATTTCCCAATATCTATTATTCGATTCTCGGAGTCGAATCCCGGCGTCGAGAGTCGATTCTGGAGCCGATTCCGGGTAGGAGGCGTCCACTCCAAGAAAATCGATTCTCAAACGCAAGGAGTCGAATCCTCTGAAGAACCGGACTGGATTCTGGAATTCCTAGACCATTAGGATTAGAATTGGACGCTCTAACCTCCGTGCCACAAACCTTTCGAGTATTTAACTTCAAACCAGTCAGCCCCTTCACACTCCACTTCTGCTCAAGCACACGCTATTTTTACTGAAAATAATTTTAAACTACCAAAAAACTCTGGGAATCCCATTTAAGTATCTCCTATTTAAGTCGTTCCGAGAATCGATGCCGCGGCGGTTTCGCCATGAGAGAGCCGCAGAGCCGAGAGGGGAGGCTGTGTTCAGTCAGGCGTGGCAAACAACAGGGAGGGCCGCCTTCTCATGCGATTGATGCATCAGGTTGCGGCATGCATTCAAATCCAACAGAAATGATTCGATCGGCCCTGCCTGTTTACGTTCGGAGCGAGCGAATGTTGTGTTCGCTTTAAGTGAAGGCGATTTAGGATCATGCCCGAAAACGAACTTAAATGGGATTTTCAGTGTGATGCTGAACTTTTCCGAAATTCCTATATACCTCAAATATATGTAAATTTTAGGGAATCCTTCGCCAATTAATTTGCTACGTGTAAAAAAATAACAATATTCAAATAGGATTCGTATAGACTATAGATTTTTCAGCAAGTATATAATAACAAAGGAACCCTGTGGTTGCTCGTCAAAACTAAAAACCACTCTACTTCTCGAGGTTGCTTGGTGTAGTATATTGTTTTGAATTATTTTTAATTTACTCAAATTTAATGAAATTCTCCGAATCCCTGCAATTCTTATGAATTCATTGAACCTCACACTGAATTTTTCCAAATTCCACTTAATTCTCTGAATTCGAAAAATTCTCGGAACTGCTTGAATTCTCTGAATTCTCTGCATTCCTTGATATTCTTGCATTCCCTTAAGTCCTCAAATTCCAAGAATTTGAAATTTCATATATGCATTTTTATGAATTCTCTGGATCATTTCCATGATTTTTAAGTCCTTGAAATTCTTCGAATTCTATGAAATATAAGAAAATTCAAAGCAATTCCCAAATTTCACAAATTGAAAAAAATTGCAAGAATTGACAATATTCGACAAATTCAAAGAATTCCAGGAATTCATATAAATAAAATTAAAAGGTATTCAACAGAATTCGAAAGAATTGAGGGAATTTGAAAAAATGTAAGGAACATACGAAACTCCAAAAATCTAAGGAATTAAAGAAATTCAGATTATTCAAGGAGTTCGAAGAATCCCATGAATTAAAAGAATTTGAAGAAGTCACAGCATTCAAAGAATTCGAAGAATTCAAGTTATACTAAGAATGCGAATAATTCGAAGAATTCAAAGAATTCCACAAATTTGCAAACATGCAAGAAATTCAGAGAAATTCGGGGAGTTTCGAAGTGCTCTACAAATACATATAAATCGAATTCAAAGGATTTCAAAAGAATTAAAAAAAAATCTAGAGAAACTAAAGGAATTCAGGGAATATGTGAAACTCCAAAAACGTAAGGAATTAACGAAATTCAGATTATTCACGGAGTTCGAAGAATGCCATGTATTAAAAGAATTTGAATAATTCAAAGAATTGAAATATTTGTAAGAATTCGCAGAACTAAAAAAATTCAAGAATTCGACAAATTCGAAGAACTCAAACAATTTCAATAATTCAAAGCATTCAAAGAATTAAAATAACTCAAAAAATTCAAATAACTCGAGGAATACAAATAATTCTAAGAACTCAAATAAATTCAAATAATTCGAAAAATAAAAAAAATCGAAGAATTCGATAAATTCCAATAATTCAAAGAATTCGAATAATTCGAGGAAGTCAAATAATTCGAAGAATTTAAACAATTCGAAAAATTCAAATAATTTGAAAAATTCAAACGATTCGGAGAATTCAAATCATACAAAGAATTAAAAACATTTGAAGAATTCTCAGAATTCAAGAAATTTTAAGACTGCGAATATTTAAAAGAATTCGAAAAATCCTAAAAAACCATTAATTCAAACAATTTAAGGGATTTAAAGACTTTGAAGAATTCAAATAATTCGAAGAATTTAAGTAATACGAAGAATTTAAATAATACGAAGAACTCAAATAATTCGAAGAATTCGGATAATTTGAAAATTTCAAATGATTCGGGGAATTCAAATAATTCAAAGTGTTTGAAGAATTCAAATCATTCGAAGAATTTGAATGAATCGAAAAATTCAGATAATTCAAAGAATTCAAATCATCCGGAGAATCAAAAATATTTGAAGAATCCAATAAATTCCAAGAATTCAAGAAATTCTAAGAATTCAAATATTTCAAAGAATTCAAATCATCCAGAGAATTAAAAACATTTGAAGAATTTCATAAAATTCTGAGAATTCAAATATTTCAAAGAATTCGAAAAATTCAACAAAATCCAAGAATTCGACAAATTCGGAGAATTCAAGCAATTTAAAGAATTCGAAGAATCTGAAGAATCCAAATAAATCGAAGATTTCAAATAATTCGAAGAATTTAAATTATTTAAAGAGTTCGAAGAATTCGAGGAATTTAAAAAATTCGAAGAATTCAAAGAATTTAAAGAATTCGAAAAATTCAAACAATGTGAAGAATTCGAAAAATTCTCAGAAATTAAATAATGAAGAAATTCAAAGAATTCAAGAAACTTTATTACACTCAGAAGCATCAAAATAATGTCACTAATTTAAAGAATTCCACGTATTCAAATAATTCTACGAACTTTCCAAGAAAAGGACAAGATCGAAATTTTTTTCACAGTGATAGTTGAGATTTCGAGAATTCTAGGAAATCTTGTAAAACTAAGAATTATTTTAAAAATTGACACCATTTGCAAATTCAAATAATTGATCTGATTATTTTTTAAATTAATTTTGATTAATGTTACTTTTTAGTTTCGGCTGTTTTGCACATAAATTATTATTCAGGGAATTCAGAGGCATTTAGAGGAATGCAAGGAATTCAGGAAATTGAGAGAAACTCAGCAAATTTTGAGCAAGTTACAAGTATTTGAAACAATTGGAAAGACTTTAAAGGAAAAGAATACAAAGAATTCAAATAAATCATCAGAATTCGTAGGGGTTCATTGTGGATTCAAAATAGTTCGGATTCATTCGAAAAAATTCTAAGTAATACACTAAACCAAATAGGTAAAAAAACCACATGAATGATTTCAACACTCCATTAAGTGATAGATATGGTATCAATTAAGCCTTGCCTTCATAAATAAATAATATTTTTCCAATAAAAATTGTATCTAGAGTATGACAAATCGAAAGATAATATAAAGAGCTGCTCTTATTCTCTATATCAATCCTCAATAGAAGAATTGACTTGATGTATGTGAAAATACATGCATAATACATGAAGCCGCATTCCGCTAGAAAAATACCGCATTCATTTCAAAAATTCGTTTCTCAGCGAAAAATCTCCGTCACGGAAAAGTTGCTAGTCCCTCCGACGAGCTTCATCTCGTCCGTTGGCCAAGACATTTTTTATTGCCTTAATGCGAGGCGGACGTTGATTTATGAAATTCTTTTCTGCGAACTACAAATGCCAGTTGCATCGCAAATAAGGGGCGCGTCGAGGGAGGATGGTTGAAAGAAACTAGTCCGGACAGCCATTAACCCATTTTCTGCCAAATGTGGAAGCGATTCGAATTCAGAATCATAGCGATTGTTATTTCATAACAAAAACCAAATCGAATCCTTCTAGACCAGGGAGAAAGAAATTATATTCCAATCCCAGTAATGAGAGTCTAATGGGGAAAACCCTAATCGTTTTTCAAGCGTCGCTCTGGATTTCTAACCGTAATGTTCCATCGCTGTATCCAATTCCAGCAGCCAATGATATCTGAGGTGATTTAGAGTCGACCGAGTTTGTTTTCAATTTCTATTTCATTCCACTCCCTGTACCTTTGGGCAAACCCGTAGCAGACTTTCGACCAATTCAAGGCGTCTTCTTTCTCTATTCGAAAATAAATTTCTCTCCAGCTTCTGCTTCTGCTTCTCAGCAAGCTCTTCTGCTTTAATTTTCACTTTTATAATTCCCTCACCACTTGCGAATCGCATATAAATATTTTCTAAGCTGGAAGTCTTAGCAAGGGATCTATAGGAATTCTACATATGTCACCATCAGGGTAGAGAGTGGATTAAATTATCAATTTAATATCAATGTTCGTGTTATCGACTCACCGCAAGGTAGAAAGAAAAACTAACCCGAATATTTTATATAAAATACTTCCCCTCCCCTACTACCACTAAATTCTCATCTTCCCTACCCCTTATTTCCTATTTCCCCCTCCTAAACTTCTTCCTCCACTACTTCCAGCTCTCATCGCTATCTCGGGTAATACTCCCCATTCCCTGCTACTCTTCCCCAGCCCTCAGATCCCCACCCCTACGCACTCTCACTTATGATTCTTTCCTCTACTTCCTCTCATTTACACTCACTTCATCTACTTCTCTTCCTCAATTTCACTTCCCTTTGTCTACTTCCCTTCCCTAATTTTCCCTTACTTCCCTGACTTCCCCTCCCCTACTGCCAATAAATTCTTATCTTTCCCACCCCTTATTTCACCTTTCCTCGTGCTGAACTTCTTCCTTCACTACTTCCACCTCTCATCGCTATCTCAGGTAATACTCCCCATTCCCTGCTTCTCTTCCCCACCCCTCACACCCCCTTCCCCATGCACTCTTATTTACAATTGTTTCCTCTACTTCCTCTCATTCACATTCACTTCATCTACTTCTCTTCCTCAATTTCAATTCCATTTCTACTTCCCTTCCCTAATTTTTCCTGACTTCTTCAACTTCCCCTCCCCTACTCCCACTGAATTCTTATCTTCTCCACCCCTTACTTCACGTCTCCTCCTCCTCCTGAACATCTTCCTCCACTACTTTCACCTCTCATCGCTATCACAGGTGATACTCCCCACCCCGTACTCCTCTTCCACACCCCGCACACCCCCTCCCCTACCTACTCTCGTTTATGACTGTTTCCTCTACTTCCTCTCATTTACACTCACTTCATCTACTTCGCCTCCTTAATTATGTTCCCTTTGTCTACTTTCCTTCCCTAATTTTTCCTCACTTCCTCTACTTCTCCTCCTCTCATCGCCCCTTACTTTCTCCATGCCTATTCCCTATCCCTCACTTTAACTATCTGTTCTACCCCCCTTATATTTATCCTGACTCCTGCTGCTTTCCCCCAACTGATTTGCCCGCACTTCCCCTTCTTAGAAAAATGTACGACGGATGGGAGGAGACCCGACCGAAACTATAAGAGTTTCTGCAGGTTGGCTTATGAACCAGGAAATTGGGAAAAGCGGGATATGACAGTGAATATATATTTTGAAAGGGAATTATATAAATTTGGGTAAGAAAAATCTATCAGTTGAAGCATCAAAAATTTCATATCACAAGATGTAATGCAATTCAAAACAAATTTGATTTCACCTTTTTTTAAATGTTCAGTTTAATTGTTAGCTTTAATAATTATAAAATAATTCAGTTTACAATCCGTAATTCTAACATTTATTTCTGTAGAAATTTTACATTTCAGCTCTTCACTCTCAAGCGAAAATTTTCAACTAAAAAGAGCTTAAAATTCAATATTGAAGACTAGAACAAATAAAAACTGAAAGCGTTTAAAATTAATTTTTTTTCAATAAAAACGTTTAGGTTGATCATTAGTAGAGCTTAAAATTTAGTATTGAAGACTAGAACACATAAAAACTGAAAGCATTTGGAATTAATCTTTTTTTATTAAAAACGTTTAGGTTGATCAGTAGTAATTACAAAAGTTTTAAAATTTTATGCTTAATGGCATTATATTCAAAATTATTCAATTTAAAAATGTCAAGAGCTTCAATGTTTGCACAGACCTTTTAAAATGAAACGTCAAAGCATCAATAACTGTAATTTAGTGATTGTGAATTCTCTTTTGTTAAAGCTCCTTTGGCTTTAACAAACACATTTTCATCGCGTGTCTCGTAAGACAAAAAAGGTTCAAAGCAAGTTTTAATATCTAATTCAGGCAAACAATTCAGCCTTTTTTCCAAAAATTTAATTTTTTTATTTGTAATATCATTTTTCAAGAATAAAACAAAAACTGCGTGTCTTATCAAAAAATAATATACAACTAATTGTGGATCTTTTTTTTTGTGAACAACTTTCGTCTGCTTATTTTTTTTTCGTATCTTGTGCCGTTTTTCTGATTTTTTTTCTTGTTATTTTTCACGATGAAGACAAAAGCTACGTGTTCTTTCATAAAACGATTCATAAAAAATTTGCAGATCTCTTTTGGGTGAACAACTTTTGTCTATTCATCTTTTTCTTGTATTGTGTTGCTTTTCCAAAAACTTTATTTTCAAAAAATTTTTTATTTAATTTTTTACGATTAAAACGAAAACTTCGCGTCCCATCAACTAATCAACTAACTAAAAAAATAATTTGCAACAAGTTTGTAGATCTTCACAAGGAATTTTTGTTGTTGTAAATTCATTTTTTCCCCTTATTTGGCATAGTTGGACCGCAAAATGGAATTTGTTATATCTAATATTATTTTTCACGATTAAAACGAAGAATATGCGTCTTAACAAAAAATGATTGCAAGTAAATTTGTTCATCGTTTTTAAAATAAACCATTTTGCTTCTTAACATTTTTTTTTATTACTCGTATAGATTTCTGGAAATGGAATCTTTTATTAAAAAAAAAAAAGAAAAAGAAAACATTTTCGATGGATGAAACCAGAACCGTTGGTCAATGATAGTTGTTTAACGAACTTGACCTTTCATTTTATGCCGTAAAACAGTGTGCCAAAGCTCAATGAAAGTTATCGTGCCTACATGATACAGACATACATACGTACATAGAGGCAAACAGACAATTTCGTAAAAATCATTGTTTCTGACTCAGGGGGTCTCAAAAAGTGGAGATTTCATGTAAACCTAAAGTCAAATTCTACATAGAACTAATACTTGCTCATTAGGATGAGGATGTAATTACCACCCTTGAGTAGTTTAAATTTCAATAGGTAGAAATTTCAGTGGTACCTCTCCTTAAAAATCTTGAAAATAGACCTGTTTCAAAAAGATATTTGAAGTGCTATGATGTGAAACTATAAACAATTAAATCTTAAAAAGTTGGCGAATTTCGAATTGCAAACATCTTTAAAATGGATCAATGTCAAAAGTGGAAAACGTCAGTAAGACTCAGTATATTACAGGATGTCTTTTAAGAACATCCTATCACGAGATAAAATCCCTTATTAACTTATTGATTTTTTCTTTGCTTCCAATTCTTGCTGGGATAAAATCCTATATTTAAATAAAAGTTACAGATGACTGACAGCCAATTAAAATGTAATTAAAATTGCATGAAAGCCGATGTAGCCATTTTAGCACAGCTCTTTTTTAAATTTATTTATTTAAAAATAACTACATTGGCTTTCCTGCAATTTTAATTTTAATTTTAGTTGGCTGTCAGTCATCTGGAACGTTTATTTAAATATAAGATTTTATCGCAGCAAGAAAAAGAAGCAACGAAAAAAATTATTATTTAATACGGGATTTTATTTCGTAATGAGATGTTCCTGAAATACATTCTGTAATATACTGATTCTTACTGATGTTTTCCATTTTTGACATTGATCCATTTTAAAAATGTTTAAAATTCAAAATTCTTCAACTTTTTTAATTTCAAATGTTAATAGTTTCACATCATACCATTTTAAATATCTTTGTGAAATATATCTATTTTCATGATTTTTGCATGAAGATCCTTCAAGTTTTAATGGGAATAATTGAAAATTATTCAATTGTAATTTTTTTTAGTGTTTCAATTTTGAAGATTTACAGTTAAAAACATTTCAATTTTAAGAATGTAAAAATAAACATTCTTCAATGTTTATGATTCGCAATTTTGAATTTTCAAAGATTTATAATTTAAAACTCTAATTTTAAAGATGCACAACTAAAATTTCTTAAATTTTTATGATTCTAATGATTTTGGTGCTCAAAAGTTAAGTTTTCAATTCTAAATCTTCTAAATTGCAGAAATATCGAATTTAAATCATAAAAATGACATAATTTTGAATTATAATAAATTTAAAGGAGGTTTTTCGGGTTTCAATTGTGTGAAAAACTACGAATTTTGTCGACGTTTCGTGGATATTGCATTTCACTTCTTCAGGGAAAACCTAACGATGCCTGTGATTGGTTAGAGCGCCCCACCGTGGGGACTGGTCGAACTTGAATGGCCAATCAAGTCTTATTTAAAAACCCCGGGAGGACGGAAAGCCAAATCGGATTCCCTATTGATGTTATCAGGGTTTTTCAATATTTCGATGGCTTCTCTATGTTTTCTTGGAGAAAAAGTGTACTTTTTTGCGATAACGGTTGTTTTGTCACATAAAATATTATGTCCTTTTTTGATATGATGCTCATCTAGTGCTGATTACGTGAAATTTTTTAGCCTGACTTTAGTCTCATGTTTCTTTAAACGTTGGCTCACTGCTCTTCCAGTTTCTTCAATATAAAATTTGCCACAAGAACAAGGGATTTTATATACTCCCGGATCACTGAGAGGTGGTCGTTTTTCTCTCTCTTTCTTGATCAGGTTGTGTTGACTTGTTTTCTTGAGTGGTGAGAGGAGGCATGTAGGTCATCTGAACAGCTGTCTCTATTACAGATAAAGATGACTTACAAAAAGAATGTTAAAACGTTAAACAAATCCTCATACAAACCGATTACACAAACAAACAAATTGAGAAAGCAATAAGAAAATACACGCACAAAAACAAGTCAACAGAATCCACTAAAGAAAGAGGGAGAAAAACGACCACCATCCTACCCTACACTGTTAGAAATTTCTATAGCGATTTTACTATAAATGTAATGGAAGCAATATGCATATACGTGTATTAAATTTAATATACCATCATCTTGTAGAATTAATATACATGTATATTAAAACACAGTGCGTAAAAGTTGAAAGACCTTTGATGCACCCAAATCTGGTCAAATATTTAAAACTAAAGTAATGACCTAAAATTCATCGATTAAATTCTTATTTA
>JAABKJ010010209.1:0-11023 GCA_011634705.1 Andricus grossulariae
AAAATTAAATCCTCAACCAAAAAGACGAATTTTAAACCGAGATTATAAGTTTTCTACTAATTTAGAAAAATTTTCTAACTAACTAATTTTGAAGAAAATAGTTACATTTTCAACCAAAGAGATAAATTTTCAAGAAAATAGTTACGTTTTTAACCAAAGTGAAAAATTTCCAACTAAAATTAGGAATTTTCTACCAACATTGTTAATGTTCTACCAAAAAAGGCCAATTTTCAACAGAATATTTGAATTTTGAGGAGGACAGTTAAATTTTCAACAAAAATGATTCAGTTTCAACCAAGATTATTAATTTACTACCAACGAAAACATATCTTCAACAAAATACATGCATTTTAAAGAAAATAGTTCAATTTGTAACCAAAGATATGAATTTTCAACCAAAATTGTTAATTTTCTAACGAAAACTTTTTTTTACAAAATTCATTAACTTTCAAGAAAATAGGTAAATTTTCAAAAATAAAATCTTAGTTTTTAACCAAGAAGGTTAATTTGCTAACCCCAAAAAAATCAACAAAATTCATGATTTTCCAACCAGGTAATTGATTTTTTAATTTAAAGAAGTAAATATTTTTTGTTCTACGTTCTATATTATTGTTTATATAAGTTGATCTTTTAACTTTGATTTTTTAATTTAAAAGATAAATTTGCAATTGAAAAAAAAAATACTTTTTAACAAAATAGTTAAATTTTCGAACCGAAAAGATTAATTTTCAACAACAAAAAAATGAATTTTCGACAAAGATTATTAATTTGCTACCAAAAAAATCTTTGCAGCAAAACACATACTTTTTCAAGAAAATCGTTAAATTTGGATTCAAGAAGACAAATTTTTAACCAAGATTATCAAATTTCTACCAAAAAAGATCAATATTCAACAAAATACATGAATTTTCAAACCAAAAGGACGAATTTTCAACAAAACAATTAAACTTTTATCGCAATAGTTTTATTTTTAACTAAATAGCTGAATTTTAAATCAACAAATACGAATTTTCAACCAAGAGTATTAATTTTCGACCCAAAGACGAATTTTCAAACAGATAGTTAAATTTTCAATTAAAAAAGATCAATTTCCAACACAAAATAGAACAGTTAAATTTTTAGTTTAAAAAAATACACTTTCCAATAACAACAAAAAACAACTAATTTTCAAGCTGTTAAATTCAACGAAAAAAAGACGAATTTTCAACCAAATAGTTGAATCTTCAACCAAATAGATGAATTTTCAACAAAGAAGTTTATATTTCAACCCAAAATGCAAGTTTTTAACTAAAGAGATTAGTTTTTAAGTTAAAAAATCGAACATTTTTGAAAATAGTTAATTTTCATAACGATAACAATCAATTTTCGACGAAATAGTTGAATTTTCATCTAAAAAAGATAAGTTTTCAACAAAAAATGGAATGTTTAAATTTCAAGAAAAACAAATTAATTTGAGACCAACAAATAACGAAGTGTCTACAAAATATTTAAATTTTCAACCAATAATGTGCATCTTTAAACAAATTAATTTTGAACAAAATAGTTCAACTCCAAACCAAGTAAAGTTGACTTCTCAACAAAGGTAGATGAATTTTTTATCATAAAGAATAATTGTCTACCAAGGTAGACGAATTTTTAACAAAATACATGCAGTTTCAAACAAATTGTTAAACTTTGAAGCTAGAGGTACTAATTATCTACAAAAGAGTTAAATTTTCAACTCGGAAATACGATTTTTCAATTTAATACTTAATTTTCTACCAAATATGTACATTTTTAAGTGAAGAGTTAAATTTTTAAATAAATAGCTAAATTTTCTGAAAAAAAAAACAGTTAAATTTTCAACTAAAGTGATGAATCTTTAACAAAAAAAAATGAATTTTTTATAGAGTAGTTAAATTTTCACCCAAGTAGTTTAATTTTCAACCGAAAAAGATCAATTTTCAATCAAAAATGTAATAGTTGATATTTCAACCAATTAAGATTTTAATTTTAAATTAAAACAGTTGTATTAGACCAAAAAGACGAATTTTCAACACAAGAGTAAATTTTTAACCAAAAGGAATAACTTTTCAACCAAAATTGTTTAACTTTTAATATTACAATTAAATTTTCAACAAATTAATAAAAATTTTAACCAAAAAAGAAAAATTGCCATAGAAAAAAAACTGAATAAATGTTCAACCAAATAGTTGAATTTTCAGTTCCAAAAATTTATTTTCATTCAAGAAAGACGAATTTTAATAACAAAATAGAATGATTTTGAACAAAAATAGTTTAATTTTCAATTCGAAAAATTAATTTTCAACCAAAAAATATTATTTCTAAAAAAAATTAATAATGGTTGATTTTTTAGCAAAATCAAATTTCAATTTAAAATCAAAAACAATTCAATTCAACCGAAAATAATTTTATTGACAACTCAAAAAATGTATTTTCAACAAAACTGTAGAATTTTCATATAAACAGTATGACTTTTTAAGAAAATTGTTGAATTTTCAACAAAATAATAAAATTTTCAACCAAAAAGGGTAATTTTCACCAAAAATTTAATAGTAGACTTTTCAAGCAAAAATAATAATTTTCAACCGAAAATAACTTAATTTTCTTATTGTTTACTATTCTTTCAGTTTGCATTTAAGTGGGAAAAAAAGGGGAAAAATTCAAATTTTTTGTTAAAGATTCACCTTTTTGGTGGAAAATTCAATTATTTTCTAGAAATTTCATATTTTTTGGTTACAAATGCAACGGTTTACAATCTTAAAAAATATTCGTTTCCAATTAAAGAAACCTTTTCTTTAAAATACTTCGTTTCATTTAACCAAAAATAACTTTAAAATGAAGAAAATCATTTGAAATTTAAAAAAAATTTCATTTAAACAAAATCCCTTTTATTTGAACAAAAGAAAATTTGTTTAATCAAAGAAAATTGGTTTGATATAGAGAAACTTTTATTTCACTGTGAGGCAATGAACATTTTTCTGTGATTCAATGAAATTTTATTTAAATCAAAGATTTTTTTCTGATTGGGGTTCAAAATTAATCTTTTCCGGTTGAGGATTCAACTATTTTTGTTGAAAATTCCTATTTTTTACTTAAATTTGACTATTGCTTATTTGAATTAAAATCTTTCTTGGTTGAAATGTCAACTACTGCATTTTTCGTTGAGAATTCATATTTTTTTGTTAGGAATTTTATTTTATTTAAATTTATTATTGAAACGAATTTTTTCCCCTATTTTCGTGAAAAACCTACTCACTTCCCCTGTTTTTAGAGCACTTAATAGGATAAATAGTCCCAATTGAAAAATGTTACAGCAGCATTTTTCAAGATACTACTCTGACCTAATATGATAAAATATAAAAAAATAACGTAAAAAATTCAAAAGATATATCCTCCTTTTAAGCATGGTTTCATAATGAGACTGATAAAAAATTTACTCTCCAGGTCATACATCAGCTGATAAAATCGTGCAATTAATTAGGGTGAAATTTCTTCTTCCAATCTGGTAGCTTACGAATTAAAATGTAATAACTCATTTACAACAAAACAGTTGTATTCGCATCCAAAAATGCATTCAATGAATTTTGTTAATATTTTATGATTGTTATAAAATCCGCATATTTATGGATTTCATTGAATTCTTCTAATTTCCCTTATTGTCCTCTAAATTCGTTCCAGTTTTATTGAATTCATATGGTTTTTTTATATTTTATAATTGTCTTCAATTCACTTAAATCCTGTTGAATTAGCCCTGAATTATGTTTACTCCCATTTTACTCAATTCAATGAAAATTTTGTAGTTTTTTTAATTTTGTTTAATTCGCTCAAATTCTTATGAATTTCGTGAAAGTCTCCTTAATCCCTTTCAATTTGTCTAAATTCACTCCCATCATGATACAATTAATGCAAGCTTTAAGATTTTTTCCAATTCATTTGAATTCTTTCGAATTTTACTTGAATTGTTTTGAATTCACTTTGAATTCTTATGAATTTATTTTGCATTAGTTTAAATTCATCTAGAATTCTTATAATTTTTATCAAATTCTTTTGAATTTTTTTGAATTCAAAAGAAGATTCACACTATTAATTGTAATAAAATTCCAAATTTTCGTCTTCACAGATCGATAATATCTTCAAACAATTTTTTTATTGTTTCATAAAAATTACAGCTTATTCTTCAATGAATAATTAATACTTTCTGGGGGTGAAAGAATTTTCTAGTCTCAAATGTGTAATTGAAAAAAATCGAAAACTAAAAAAATTCATTTTTAGACTTAAAACGACATAGCAGAACCTCTAAACATTTTTTTATGCAAGATTTTTTAACCAAATTGAAAATTTTCAACAAAATAATTAAATTTTCAACAAAATAATTACATTTTCAATAAAAAAAGATGAGATTTAAAAAAAAGAGGAATTTTCAACCAGGGAAATTAATTTTCTATCAAAAAGCACAATATTTTAACAAAATACATGAATTTTCAAACAAATAGTTGAATTTTTAACTAAAAAGGATTAATTTTCATCAAAAAATGGAAAAGTTGAATTTGCAGTGAAAAAAAATTATTTTCAACAAAAAAGACGGATTTTCAGCAAGATAGTTAAGTCTTTAACGAATAAAATGAATTTTTAACAAACTAGTTCAACTTTCAAGCAAATAGTTGATTTTTCAACAAACGAAAAAAATGAATTTTCTATAAGATAATCCAATTTTCAACTAAAACGATCAATGTTTCTGCCTAAAAGACAAATTTTCAATAATTAAAGATTCTTCAATCAAGAAAATTAATTTTCTAGGAAAAGAGACGATATTTTAATAAAATTAATGAATTTTCAACTAAAAAAGATCAATTTCTAACCAAAAATGTAAATTTTTATCTTTAAATAAAATAAAATAAGCGAAGTTTCAACAAAATAGTCCAATTCTCAACTAAAATTATCAATTTTTTTACCAAAACCCCAAATTTTCAACAATTAAAGATTATTCAATCATGAAAATTGGTTTTCAACTAAAAAATATGATATATCTTAACAAAATACTTCAATTTTCATACAAACAGTTGAATTTTCATCTAAAAAAAGAAAGTATCAATTTCCAACCATAGAAAATAGTTAAATTTTCAGGGAAAAAAAATTGCAACAAGATAGTTAAATTTTTCACCAATAAAATTAATGTATAAGAAAGTAGTTTAACTTTCAACCAAATAGTTTATTTTTTGACGTTGGATTTTCAACAAAAAAATTAATTGTCAACAAAGAATGTAATAGTTGATACAACAATAACGAAAAACGAATGTTCAATAAAATACATGAATTTTAATTCAAATAGTTGAATTTTTAACTTGAAACGATTAATTTTCAAGCACAAATGTAAAGTTTTCAAGTTTCAGCAAAAAGAAAAAAAAAGAAATTTTCAACAAAATAGTCATATTTTCTAGTAAAATGATTAACTTTTCTACCAAAGGGAAGAAATTTCAACAAATAAGGATTTTTCAATTAAAAAAAGTAATATTCTACCGCAAAAGATGATATTTTAACAAAATCCGTGAATTTTCGAATAAATAGTTGCTTCTAAAAAAGATCAATATTAGCAAACAAAAATGGGAAGGTTCAAGTTTCAGTAAAACCAAATTATTGTCAACAAAAAAAACCATATATTTCAACTAAATAGTCAAATTTTCAACTAAAATTATCAATTTTTCAAACAAATAGACGAATTTTCACCAACTGAAGACTTTTTGATCAATAAAATTAATTTTCAGTTAAAAAAGATGATATTTTAACAAAATACTTGAATTTTGAAACAAACAGTTAAATTTTCAACTGAAAAAGATCAATTTCAAAGAAAAAATGGAAAATCTCAAGTTTCAACAAAAAAAACGAACTTTCATATAAAATAAATAAATAAATAAAACTTTTCACTAAAATGATCAATTTTTCTACCAAAAAGATGCAGCGAATAAGGATTTTCCAATCAATTAATTAACTTTCTACTACAAAAAACGATATTTTTAAATCAAAAAAATTAAATTTCTACCGAAAAATACGATATCTTAACAAAATACATGAATTTTCAAACAAATACATAGTTGAAATTTCAACTAAAAAATATCAATTTGCAACCAAAAATGGGAAGGTTTAATTTTTAGTAAAACCAAATTATTGTCAACAAAAAAATATAATTTTGAACTAAATAGTCAAATTTTCAACTAAAATTATCCATTTTTTAAACAAATAGGCGAATTTTCACCAATTCAACAAAGTGTATCAATTTTGAAGAAAATAAATTAATTTTGAAACAACGAAATGAATTTTCTACCAAAGAGATCAATTTTTAGCCAAAATTATTAATTTTCTATCAAAAAAAGACAAATTTCCAACCAAAAAGATAACTTTTCATCAAAAATTAATAATTTTCTAACTAGAACGACAAATTTTCAATCCGACAGATGAATTTTCATCCAAGATCAATTATTTTCTACCAAAAATAACCCATTTTCAACAAATGATATAAATTTTCAACCAAAATATGAATTTTTAACCAAGATTATTAATTTTCTACCAAAAAAGTCAAACTTTTCAGCAAAATTATTAATTTTCTACCAAAAAAGACAAATTTTCAACCAAAAATGTGAATCTTTAACCAAGATTATTAATTTTCTACAAAAAAAAAACAACAATTTTCTACCAAAGAGATGAATTTTTAACCAAAATTATTAATTTTCTATAAAAAAAAAAGACAAATTTTCAACCAAAAAGCTCAATTTTCATCCAAGATTATTAATTTTCTACCAAAAACGACCAATTTTCTACCAAAGTGATGACTATTCAGCCAAAAAAGACAAATTTTCATCCAAGATTAAACTATGAATCAAAATTCATATAAAATATGAATTTTCAACCTAGGTTATTCATTTTCTACCAAAAAGACCAATTTTCAACCAGAAATATGAATTTTCAACCAGGATTATTAATGTTCTAAAAAAAAAACAAATTTTCTACCAAAAAGATGAATTTTCCGTCAAAATGATTAATTTCGTATAAAAAAAGACAAATTTTGATCCAAAAAAATCAATTTTCATCTAGATTATTAATTTTCTACCAAAAACGACAAGTTTTCAAACTAAAAAATTAATTTTCATCCAAGATTATTAATTTTCTAACTAGAACGACAAATCTTCAATCATAAAGATGAATTTTCATCCAAGAATAATTATTTGCTACCAAAAATAGCAAATTTTCAACAAAAGAAATGAATTTTCAACCAAAATGTGAATTTTTAACCAAGATTATTAATTTTCTACCAAAAAAGTCAAATTTTCAATCAAAATTATTTATTTTCTTTCAAAAAAGACAAATTTTCATCCATGATTAAACTATGAATATTAAAGTATAAATTTTCTACCAAAAAAGACCAATTTTATACCAGAAATATGAATTTTTAACCATAATTATCAATTTTCTAAAAAAAAATCAATTTTATACCAAAAAGATCAATTTTCAACCAAAATTATTAATTTTCTAACTAGAACGACAAATTTTCAATCAGAAAGATGAATTTTCATCCAAGAATAAATATTTGCTACCAAAAATAACAAATTTTCAACAAAAGAAATGAATTTTCAACCAAAATATGAATTTTTAACCAAGATTATAAATTTTCTTCCAAAAAAGTCAAATTTTCAATCAAAATTATTTATTTTCTTTCAAAAAAGACAAATTTTCATCCAAGATTAAACTATGAATTAAAATTCATATAAAATATGAATATTAAAATATGAATTTTCAACCTGGATTATTAATTTTCCACAAAAAAAGACTAATTTTCAACCAAAAATATCAATTTTCAATAAAGATTATTAATTTTCTACAACAAAAGACCAATTTTCTACCAAAAAAGTCTAATTTTCAACAAAAAATTTAAATTTTCAACCCAGATTATTAATTTTCTACAAAAACTATTAATTTTCAACCATAATTATTAATTTTCTAAAAAAAAATATCAATTTTATACCAAAAAGATGAATTTTCAGCGAAAATTTTAGACTTCCTATAAAAAAAGGCAAATTTTCGAATAACAAAATAAATTTTCATCCAAGATTATTAATTTTCTACCAAAAACGACAAATTTTTGACCAAAAATATAAATTTTTTAACCAATTCAAGATTTTCCAATCAAGAAAGAAGAAAAACTTGATCCAAATTTTTGAACTTTCAAGGCAGAAGACGAATTTTCTGTAAAACAGTTAATTTTTCAAGCCAAAAATATGAATTTTCACCAAAAAAAGGTAAAATTGCAAACGAAGATGATTATTTTTCTATAAAAAAAGACTAATTTTCAACTAAAAAATATCAATTTTCACTAAAAATGAGTAATTTAGGTAGCGTTTGAAAAATTAAAAAATTAAAAATTTTATTGAACACCCCAGTCCACTTATTATCACTATTATCAATAAAAAAATGAATCTTGCTTTTTAAAAGTGAGCCAACATTAGTAATCGGTTGTGCGCAAAATTTCTATCCAATGACACCAAATAAGGAGGTAGCAGGTTCTTTATACTCATTATGACAAATCAGCACAATGGAATCCACACCTGTGCTCAAGAAATCATTTAATTTTAAAATATATTTAAATTTGCTTATATTCACCTTCAGAAGAGGCTGAACCCATAACATGATTCAACAACAAATTGACTTCCGAAATTTTTTATATTGTCCCCCAACCACTTTTATTCAAACATTCACTTAATTTTGTAAACTATCACTCAATTTTAAACCATCCGTCAACACTTTTTTTTTCAATCAAAACTCAAGAACGAGTTTTCAAAAAGAATTTCTTTTACAAACTTTAATGTAAAATAAATTTCGGACTCAAATTGCAAGGGCGATATCGTTATCGGGGGACCGATTACCGACGAGCGATAATTGACGCTTTGTCGTGTCTCGAATTTGTTCGCTCAGTAAATAGCACTTTCTTTTTATACAATTATTTTGGTATTTGTTAAATTAAAATTTGATTGAAATTGAATAAATAATTTGTCTTTGGTAGATGTGATTATAGAAATGGTATGAGAGCGCTCTTAGCGAGGTCTGACGTTTAACTGATGTTGATGACACGCTGAGCTGAGCTGAGCCCCAAGCCAGCCAGCCAGCCCCCAAGCCTACTCGCGCCTCACGGAGCGGCACGGCCCCTCTTCCGTCAGCTGATTCCCCTTCTGCTTATTACATCGAGGCTCGAGGCTCGAGGCTCGCGGCTAGAGGGTTCCCCACTTGGTTCACCAGACAGAAAAGGTTTCAGAACGATCTCGACACCAGCTGGATTGGATGGAAACTAATCACTTTTTTATATCAATTTTTTCTTTTTCTTTCTTTTTTTAATATTCACACTATTTCACACATTTTTCACTAAAGATTCTAATTCTTAATCAAAGGCAGTTCCATTCAACCAAAAAAAAATTAACTTTTATCCAAGTTCTTTATTTTTCTGCCAAAAAAGAAAAGTTTTCTACTGAAATATCAATTTTCATCCAAGGTTATTAATTTTCAAACTAAAACGACAAATTTTCAACAAAATACACGAAGTTTGAAGAAAATAATCAATTTTTCAAATAAAGAAGTGAATTTTCAAATAAAATAATGAATATTCAACCAAGATTATTAATTTGACACCAAAAATAATAAATTTTCAAATAAAATGATACATTTTCAACTAACATGATAAATTTTTTAACCAAGATTATTAATTTTCTACGAAAAACGACAAATTTTCAACAAAATGCATCAATTTTGAAGAAAAGAAATTAATTTTTAACCAAGATTATTAATTTTCTACAAAAAAAGTTGAATTTGCAACCAAAGTATTAATTTTCTATCAAAAAAGACAAGTTTTCATGCAAGAATAAAATATTAATTTAAATTCATATAAAATGTAAATAATAAAATATAAATTTTTAGCCAAGATTATTAATTTTCTACCAAAAAAGTCAAATTTACAACCAAAATTATTAATTTTCTATCCCAAAAGACAAATTTTCTTCCAAGAATAAAATATTAATTTAAATTCATATAAAATATAAATATTAAAAAATAAATTTTCAGCCAAGATTATTAATTTTTTACCAAAAAAGGCAAATTTTCAACCAGAAATATGAATTTTCAACCAAGATTTCTAATTTTCTATAAAAAGGACCAATTTTCTACCAAAGAGATCAATTTTTAACCAACATTATATCTTCATTTTCTACCAATAAAAGACAAATTTTCTACCAAAAATATGAATTTTCAACCAAAATATGAATTGTTAACCAAAATTAATCATTTTCTAACTAAAACGACAAATCTTAAAAAAATACATGAATTTTGAAGAAAAAACTTAATTTTTAAACGAAGAGATGAATTTTCAACCAAGATTATTAATTTGTTACCAAACAAGATCAAATTTTACTTAGAAAGATAAGTTTTCAAATAAAATGATCAATTTTCAACTAACATGATACATTTTTTAACCAAAATTATTAATTTTCTACGAAAAACGACAAAATTGTAAAAAAAAATATGAATTTTCAACCAGTATTATTAATTTTCTAGCAAAAAGATCAATTTTCAACCAAAATTATTAATTTTTTACCAAAAAAAAACAATTTTCCACACAAAAAAAAATTTTCCTCCAACTAAAATGATGAATTTTTAATCAAAATGATCAATTTTCTATCAAAAAAGACAAATTTTTAACCAAAAAAATAAATCTTCATCCAAGATTATTAATTTTACACGAAACAAGAAAAATTTTGCATCAAAATACATCAATTTTGAAGAATACAAATTAATTTTTAAACAAAGATATCATTTTTTAACAACAAAAAAATGCATTTTTGACCTATATTATTAATTTTCTAAAAAAAAAAAAAAATTCACAAAAAATATGAAATTTCAACCAAAATATAAATTTTTAACCAAAATTATTAATTTTCTACAAAAAAAATTAAATTTTCAACCAAAGTATTAATTTTCTATCCAAAAA